>JAKTWW010000277.1:0-37762 GCA_030582255.1 Hansenula subpelliculosa
CACTTCTTGATCAATGGAAAATCAACATTTTATTAATTTTTCAAAAAAAAAAATTTCCAATCTTAGGAAACACCTTTAATGGATACCTTTGACTCCCAGGAGTCCAGTGGACCGGTTATAACTCGCTGAATTTAATTATTCAGTGAGTTATGGCCAAAAAACCTCGTGCAAACCAACTTCGGCGAAGCTATGTCAAATTTTTCAAAATGGCCTTTTTTAAATGATGGAATTTTAGGGGTTTCTTAACGTGGTTTTGTAGAGAAAAATCTGGAGAATTCAACGATGTATTAAACTTCCCAATTGACGTAGTATTCCAATAGTTATCGTTGATCTTAGACTTGACCTAAAATTAATTCTAAAACCACCAATAGATCTTTGTGAGCTTCAAGTTCACATAAATAAGATGCTTCTAGTTCTGTACAATCTAATTCAATTTACAGATCTCAAATATCTCAAGTCAATCCAGAATTATATCGTATTTTAATTCGGATTGAACCTAAAATTAATTCTAAAACCACCAATAAATTTCTGTGAGCTTCAAATTCACATGCATAAGATGCTTCTAATCCTGCACTATCTAATGCAATTTACAAATTCCAACTATTCCAAGTCAATCCAGAATTATATCACTTTTTAATTGGCACCAAATCTAAAATTAATTCTAAAATCACCAATGATTCTCCGTGTGCTTCAAATATACATCCATAAGATGCTCCTAATCCTGCACTATCTAACGCAATTGACAACACCCAAATATACCAAGTCAATCCAGAATTATATTCATTTCTGTAAATTCACTAACATTATATTGACACGTTAATTCATGACAGATTCCACTCCTAATAAATTTCATTATACAAATGTTGAGAATTTAAAGTGTTGATATCTCATTCAATTTTATAGGTATCTGGATTATAATTAATGGAGTGTATTATTGGTGGTTGAATTAATAGTATGATGGTTCTAAATGACTTGAAAAGGTTCATTTTGAAGGACTTCTGGTGTTGGCGGTTACCACTGCTTAGCCGCTGATACAATAATAAAAGCATTTGAACTTCTCAACGTTGCAACTGTTAATGAACCATGATCCAGCTGATTGAGAGTAGACTACCAAAATTTGTCTATCGTCTTTAGCAATGGAAGTGATTGAAGACTAAAATTTGTTTTTTTCATTGTTGTTTTTGTAGTTTCTCAAAAGTCGCCATAGTTTTCATCTTTTTACAAAAATTCAAAAAATTGGCTTTTGCAGCAAGAAGCGGAAATTACGAATATTGTTGATGATAGATAACAAAACATCGATATAATCAGAATTCTAGCTAACTGGTACCAATATTGAGGCCATCGTACCAGTTGAAACCAATTGCCATATCGAATCGAAGCTACTGTATTATCATATCTCAGGTTTCTCCATCATGGGTAATGCTCCTTCAAGTCCAAAGATCACAGCTCAAGACAAAGCTATTTTACAGGTGAAACTACAAAAAGATAAATTACTCAAGTATCAAAAAAAGTCAAATTTATTGATCAAATCAGAAACTGAACAGATTAAGAAATATTTGAGAGAGAATGATAAAAGAAGTGCTAAAGTATTGTTAAAGAGAACCAAATACCAAGAAACATTGTTAGAAAATGTGTCTAGCCAGATTATGAATTTAGAGAATATGATTCAAAATATTGAATTTAAGTTAGTTGAGAAGGAATTTTTGAAAGGGTTAAGTAATGGGAATGAAATCTTGAAAAAATTGAATAATGAAATGAACCTTAATGATGTTGAGAAATTAATGGATGATGTTAATGATAATATACAGTATCAAGAGGAAATTGACCAAGTTTTATCAACTTCTATTGTTGGTAAAGATTATGAAGATGAGATTGATGAAGAGTTGGAAAGATTAGAAGCGGAAGAATCTGCAAAGAATGCACCAGAAAAAGAAAAACTGATTGGGAAATTACCAAGTGTCAAAAACTTACCAGAAATTAAGAAAGAAGAAGAAGAAGAAGAAGAAAAAGCGGAAGATGATGTGGAATATAAAGAGAACCAGGGTAAAGTTAAACAGAAGACAGCAATGTTAGCATAAATATAGAAAAAATTTTATATAATTTATAACGAATTACGCATTAATCATTCAATAATTCATTTATTTAATTTAGTAGTCATTACATTTTCTATATACATTAAACATTATTTACATTATGGGCCATGAAAAAAACACTAGTTAATTGTCTCAGGAAGATTAATCCAACCATTCCAGGAATTCTGGAGTGAAATAACTAATAATTAATCTTGCACCAGCTCTCAAAAATCCATGATGAGATTCATATGCGATAGTTTTCAAATCACAAATACCCTTTTCAGCAGCAGCATGTAACATGGCATATTCACCACTAACATGATAAGCACAAATTGGATAATCTTTACAAATTTCAGCAGCATCAGCCATAACATCAAGGTAAAAAGTTGAAGGTTTACAAATAACACCATCTGTACCTTCTTCTAAATCTCTTCTTAAAGCTCTTCTTGCCAAACCTCGACCACCTGAAGGTAGTTGATAACGTCTTCTATCACCTTGACCAGGTTGAGAACATGCAGCATCACGAAATGGACCATATAAATTACCACTAAATTTTGCAGCATAAGACATTAAAAACACTTTATGTTGTAATTTTGCCTCTATTAAACCTAATTTAATCTCACGGATTCTACCATCAATCATATCAGATGGTGCAACACAATCAACACCAGCTTTACCATAATTAACTGCTACTGCAGCTATTCTTTTAACAGATTCTTCTCTATTAATGGTACCATCTTCAAATAAGACACCACAATGACCATGAGAAGTATATTCACAAAGACAAACATCAGCCATGATGTATAAATCTGGGAAATTCTTCTTCAATATTTTGATAGCTTGAATGACTGGACCTTCTGGATCATCAGCTGAAGTTCCCACTGGATCTTTTGAACCTTCTTTTAATGGAACTCCAAATAATATAACAGATCTTAAACCTTTTGAAATTAAATCACGAACAAAAGGAACAACTTTATTAACACCCCATCTTTTTTGGTTTGGTAATGATTCAATCAAAGTTTCTTCATTTTCATCATCAGAAATAAATAATGGATAAATAAACATGTTTTTAGTTAATTGACGTTCATTTTGCCATTCTCTTGATAATGGATGGGCATAACCACCAGCTAAAATACTGGAGACTTGGGTGCCTCTTGGTTCTAGAAACTCTGCAGTATGGACCATAGTGTATTTATCTAGTGATATTAACGCTGTATTGGGAAATGTAGGTGTCTTTTTTTGTGGTGGATCTGGAGTTTAAGTAGTTTAAGTAGAATTTCTCGACACTTTTTTTTTTTTTTAAATTCAAGATCCACTGATAAAAAAAAAAGTATTCGAAAAGGGTAAAATAAAGCGTTGGAATCACAGTGTTAATTGTGGAAAAACAACGCAAAGGGTAGCGATTGTGGGTATTCGTAGTGCTTATAAAATTATAGGATGGGTGAATATAGATGTTTCAGCTGATGATCTTAGTATTCACTACAAATAAATGCTATATTGTAGCAATTTGACTCATGAGAGAAGAAGTGCTTTATTCCAGAGCCTTTAGAAAAAAGCGAGAACTTCACAAGTTTTAACCACTACAACAACACATAATAATAAGTATCAAATAGATAACCAGACGCAACGAACGAAAAGATGTCTTGTGAACACGAACATCATCATGGACATGGAGGCCACGGCCATCGTCACGGCCATGGAGACGAGGACCATTCACACGTTGCTCCAATACCCACAAATGAATCACAATCACTTCGACAATTTGTTGATGTCTTTAAACTAACAGCTTTAAACGTTGCACAACCAAATGATCAACTACACAAGGTTTTCAAAGAACAAGAATCTAAATATCAGGTTTCAGATTATATTGAATCAGATGCAGATGCTCAATTTATTATAAACATCCCATTCACAGGAAATGTAAAGTTATATTCAATTATCTTGAGAACAAGTGGAGAAACTACAAATTGTCCCAAGACAATCAAATTATTCAAGAATAAAACCAATTTAGATTTTGATAATGCTCATGATTCAAAACCTACATTCAAAATAGAACAACCACAAATTGGTCATTTAGGTGATGATTCAGGTGATGATATGGATGAATCCTCATTCGTGGAACATTATTTACCTAGAAATTTATTTCAATCTACAACACAATTATCATTATTTATTGAAAATAATTGGGATGATGATGAAGACGAACCTACAAAGTTTTATTACATTGAATTAAGAGGTCAATTTACATCTCCATTGAGTAAAGATCCAATTATAACATTATATGAATCTGCTGCAAACCCTGCTGATCATAAAAATTTACTAGCTAATGAAGTTGGAAATCATGCTTCTTTCCAATGAATAAATATTTTTTCCGGCTCGCTTTCTTAGTTAGTTTCTTTAGCGAAAAATAATTTATATCTTTTTAATGATTGATCCGATGGTGGTCCTAATGTAATGGTTGCTTCTCTTTTAGTTGTATTTATGATTATGGTGTATAATGTAACACAACCTGCTAAACCTTTCTTACCAGTACTTAAACGACAAATTGAATCAGGAGAATTAGCTAAATCAGAGAACCTATATCTAAAACTATGGAAATTAGCTAACAAATCAGGTGTTGAAAGTTCTTTAACTCTTTCAAATCTTGAATATGAACTTAAAATTGGATTATCTGCACTTAATTTTTCTTTCAATTCATCATTTAAAAAATGATTAGTATGTAATACACATCCAGTTTCAGGATCAGGTTTAATTACTTTATTACCAATAGGACTCACTTCCAAAGTTAAATATTTCCCAGGGTCAGCAAGCATGAAATTTGCAGCACTAGCAACACTATTCTGCTCCAAATATCTTAAAGCATCATCTACACTTTCTTGTTCTAATGCCTTTCTTAATGCAAAATGAATAGGTAATCCATCATATGAAACTTTTGTAGAAGCAATAGCATTCAACATAGCACCAACCCCTGAAGAATTAAATCCATACTTCCCGATGATACCAGCTTCTGCTAATATCAACAATTTTGGCTTCTCCTTTTGATGAATCTCAAGAAATAATGTAACTTCATCAATCTCTGGTATCCAATCCCAATTCTGTCCAATAAAAACATCACCTGTTTGAACATTTTTTTGCGCAATTGATGTACAACCATCAGAAATGTCAACTAATGTAATTTCACTACGACAATTTAATGTCAAGATATCTAATAGATCATGATCTGAACCTTTTGCAAGACCTTCTAATTCTGACCAGATTTCAGGATACTTGGATTTAATTAAGGGTTCATACTTCTGAGCTCTTGAACGTGCAGTAGACCAGCTGACACCTTTGGATTCTTTGTATAAGTTGGAATATATTTCAATGCAACGTTTGATCAAATCTTTGGCAACTTGTCCATGTTGGAATCCAATTTCGTACGGAGTTCCTGATAATTTGGCGTATCTTTTCCCTGAATCATGGAAATACGTTGGCTTGTGATCGTCTTCCTTTGTCATATTGTATCTCCAATTATTGTTTTAATGATGGTTATACAAAGTATCCTGTTCATGGTTTAATTCAAGATCATGTCCGTTTTTTCCCCTTAAATATATCTGCCCCAGATTTTAGATTTTCAGACTTACGCTTGTAAGGAAAAATCCCGAGATATAAAAATTTGACTACATTATGCGAAATAATATTCGACTGCAATGATGAAAGAACCTTTAATTGACGAGACTAATGAATTCATTTCCAATAATCAATGGTTCCAATCGTACTTGAAATGACCCTGATCATCTCAATCGTCTTTTCTTCCTCAAATTTACGTCCAATAACTTGTAATCCAACACATCCACCATGAATCTTTTCAGCATTATATCCAAAATGAACTTGTTTCTCCATTTCATTTCTTGGTGTGATATCATCCAATGGTTTATCTATTGATTTATCAGCTCTCAGCACAGGGAAAGTACCAGCTGGGAAATCTAGAACGTTAGGTAATGGAGAATATGTCACATCTATGAAATTTTCAAAATCAGTTCCTGCTAATGCTGTCACTGGTGAAATTAATCCATCAATACCCAATTTATTCCATTTATGCAAAAATTCATTAACTTTCGTTGTTCTCTGATCTTGCCATTCCCACATTTGTGAGGTTGAAATATCTGGTGCATTTTCCATATCTTTTAAACCGGGATGTGGTTCACCTGTTGATTGCAAAGCTTCCACTAATTTAGCATTACCATTCCCATTCATAAATTTATCTGCAAAACTTGCAATTTCACTAACATCATCAGCTTTCCATATAATAACTTGATGACCTGCTTTCTCCAATTTATCCATAACAAATTCCAATGCTCTACGAACAGGAGCTGTTGGTCTTATAACTTCATCATCAATTAAGACACCAAACTTTAATTTTTCATTAGATAAGTCAACATCTCTCCATTCAATTGGAATGACTTTGTTATCTGTTAACCATGGTTTACTATCCACAATAACTTTAGCATACAACTTCAACGAATCAACATCTGTACTTATTGGACCATTAGTCCCATTTAATGCCTCTAACCCTGGAATTATTGTAGTATTTCTATGAGGAAACCTAGTTGATGAAGGTTTCAATGAAAACAAGTTTTGGAAACTAGAAGGTTGTCTAACAGATCCACCAAGATCAGAACCTATACCTAATGGAGAACCTTTCATTGCAACCAATGCAGCTTCACCACCACTTGAACCACCGGATGCTAATGATCTATTGAATGGATTCAATGTCTTACCATATATGTTATTAAAAGTGACAATATTGAATGCACCGATTGGAACATTTGTCTTGACGTAGAAAATAGCACCTTCATTTCTTAGGATATTAACAACAGGTGAATCTTGAGATTGTGGAGGGCGTTCAATGAATGATACTATCCCAATTGTTGATTGATGTCCTTTGATATTGAATTCATCTTTGAAAGAGATTGGTAAACCATGTAATTGACCTTTTGGTTTACCTGTTGTAGATAGCAATTCATCCAATTCTTTAGCTTGTTCAAAAGCATCATGGAAAAACACTTCTGATAATGGATTCACTAATTGATTAGCTATACTTGCCCTATGTGCAAATGCTGTGATTACCTGTAATGATGACCATTCTTGTGAACGGATCTGATGAAGAATATAAGTAGCTGATGATTCTGTGATGTCTAATTCTTGGGTTGTTAATAAATTTGATGATTTGATAAATTGTGATATATCGGATTCTGATGGAAGTTGATCCTCAGGTACTAGCCATTTTGAAGGGAATTGTGCATCTCTTTCTGAAATCTTGTGCGTTACTATGTCTTTATAACTCATTTTATTAATTATTCACCCTAATTATCGTTGTTGAAGTATTAATCAATGTGTATAATTTTGAACCGTTTCAATATTTTTCATTTTTCTTACCCCGAGAGCAAATTCGATCTCCAGATTTTTCACTTTGACAATGAGATTGTGAATTAGGAACATACAGGTCTACAATAAAATCCAGTGGTAGATAGTGTGTATAAATATAAAGATCAGGGTATAAAATAAATAGATTAGGGTATAAAATATACCATGAATATGACAGTAATCATGGTTCAATTAGATAGAAGTCGTTCATTTCTTCTTGTAACATTCTCCCTTCCATGATACAACATCATTATAACCTAAACAACTAGTATAATGACCATGACCAGCAAACATTATCTTTTGAATACCTTGTTCACAACCGTCATGAGGCCAAACATAAAACAAAAGATCACACCCAATAGCTTCACCTTTAATGGAAATATTTTCAGATTTTTGTGAATGACATGTACCAGGTGAATAATGGTTATAATTTGTATTTCCTGTACATTGTTTATCTTGAGTTGATAAAGAGACACCATAAATATCACTAGATTTGGAAACAGTGGTACCATTATCAATTCTTTGTTCTGGAGTACCTTTAACTTTTGGATGAATTTCTAACAAGTCCAAAATATCTTCCCAATTGATACCATGTGAACCAGCGTCTTCTAAAGCTTGTGTGAAACCTTTATGTAAAATTCCTTCTTCTTTATCCAAATCACTGGTTAAAATAGTGGAGATATTAGGAGCAAATCCATTAATACAAGCTAATAATCTTTCATCGGTACCTTCAGCATCCAAAATGGTACGATTAATTGGTGAGAAATATAAAGATCCTTGAGTAGAAACACCATACTGATAATGAGTTGTGAGGACTTCTTTGAAACAACCGAATAAAAGTTCAAGCTGTGATTTTGTAGCAGCTTCAACACATGATTGAAATATGAAAAGGGATAAAATGGTGATTAAATTTTGGAATTTCATTATCAAAATACAACTGGATTTGATTAAAAATGACCAGATGAAGGATGTACTAATGATGATAATTTTTGGTTTTGGAGTATAAACTTGACCTTTTATATAGAATTCTTAAATGGAATCCTGAAGGTATATGAAGTTGGAATGTGGGCTGGTCTGTATGATCTATTTTAATTTACGTGTTGGTGATCATGACAAGTGATTCACTATAACAACAAAAGCTATTAACCTAATATCAAGTGACTGGTAAGTGATTGCAAATGAAGGCCAATGAGAACAGTCAGAGTTTAACCAAGATTCTTGATTGGTGAGGCCTATTGCATTTTGAAGTCGTGTTAGCCATTTGCTGACCACCATTCATCCTCTGATACCATGGACCACCATACCTGTTGCAAATACATAGCACAAATACCCAGTGCCTTCATACCTCATAACCGTTCCTGAAAGATTCACCACGCATTGAGCATCATTGATCATTGTTCACAAAAACGGGACATTTGGCTGCCTTGATAGCTCCAGATCTAACTTTAGAATCGAATGAGACTAGCATGAGAGCATATAAGAGTCCGTATTCACTTAAGATATGCCTTTCCACTCCTTTCTTATTTCAATGAAATCTTTTGTTTCTGTTGAAAAAATGAGAAATGGTCAATATTTGAATTTGAAATGTTGTTTATTTTCGTTATGAAGCGCGCTGATTTTGCTTTGCATTTTCTATATCAAATCAAATTTAGATCCAAAAGCAAAATGCAACATTGCAAAACAATATTGCACAGATAAACAGGGGTAATCGAGTAATATGTTGGTTTCTTTGAGTGGAAGTATTTGAATGCAGATAATACTGCTTAGGATATCGCTTATAAGTTAAATCTGAAGGAATGCTGGAGTATTATTGATTGTGGAATCAGTTAAAAAAGTTTGTTAAAAAAACTATTCCTAGTGTATCGAACCTTAGTCTCTGGAATGTCTATATGTAATGGTTCTTTTACCAGATGGAATATTCAGTACATTAGTGTGTCTACGGTCAACAGTTAAACCCAATAACAAAACAAAATGCTTTAAAAAATCAAATATACACAAATAATAATATTAAGAGATTATATTTCCCTTTTCTGAATTAAAACATCAATATCGTTCAACAATTAATCAGATTTAAACAGATAATGGGAATTCACCAGCCCATTCATAAATTTCGTTTTTAGTTTTAGTTAATTCTTCAGAACCTTGAGCAATTTTAGCTTTAAAATCTTTTAATCTATTAGCTTCTTTTGGTAATTCACTTTGAACTTTTTTAGCATAATTAACTGACCAATCAATATAATGAGCAATTTTTTTGAAATCTTCTTCACCTAAACCTCTTGTTGACATAGCTGGTGCACCAATTCTAACACCACCTGGAACTAAAGCTGATTTATCACCTGGAATTGAATTTTTATTTAATGCAATGTTAATGTTTTCACAAACAGTTTCAATTCTAGCACCATCAATACCTTTATCTTTTAATGAAACTAAAACCATATGAGAATCAGTACCATCTGAAACTAAAGTATAATTTAATTTTTTAAATTCTTCTTCTAAAGCTTTAGCATTTTTCAAAACTTGTTCTTGATATTGTTTAAATTCTGGAGTTGCAGCTTGTTTTAAAGCAGTAGCTAAAGCAGTAATGGTATGATTATGTGGACCACCTTGATGACCTGGGAAAACTGAAAAATTAATTGGATTTTCTAAATCATATAAAACTTCTTTACCAGTCTTTGGATTAATTGATCTAACACCTCTTCTAAAGAAAATCATAGCACCTCTTGGACCTCTTAAAGATTTATGAGTAGTAGTGGTGACAATATCAGCATATTCAAATGGAGATGGAATAACACCAGCAGCAATTAAACCTGAAATATGAGCCATATCAACAACTAAATAAGCACCAACTTTATCAGCAATTTCTCTCATTCTTTTATAATCAATTAATCTACAATAAGCAGAAGTACCAGCAACTAAAACTTTTGGTCTGAATAATAAAGCATTTTTTTCTAAAGTATCATAATCAATAATACCAGTTTCAAGATCAACTCTATATGGCATAGTTTCAAAATAAGTTGAAACAGCTGAAATTTTTCTAGTATCAGTTTGATAACCATGAGATAAATGACCACCATGAGGTAAATCAAGACCCATCAATCTTTCATGAGGTTTCATAATAGCTTGATAAACTTGTAAATTAGCTGGAGAACCTGATAAAGTTTGAACATTAACACCCCATTTATCAGATGAAACACCAAAAGCATCTAAAGCTCTTTGTTGACATAATAATTCAATTCTATCAATATGTTCATTACCACCATAATATCTTGCACCTGGATAACCTTCAGAATATTTATTACACATTGGAGTTCCTAAAGCATCGAAAACAGCAGTTGAAGTAAAATTTTCTGAAGCAATTAAAACAATTGAATGTCTTTGACGTTCAATTTCATCCTTGATGATTGATTCAACTTCTGGATCAGTTTCTTTTAAATGACCTTCGACCAATTGTCTGTGGGATTCTGGTAAAGCGTATGGCATTGTGACTTTATTAATTGTAGTTGTTGTAACTTCTTAATGATGTTGAAAAAGATATCTTTGAATATTTATGTCCCAGTTGTTGATGGAAAATTGATTTCTTATATAATGCAAATTTTTCTGAAGTGCCAATTTATTTTCCAATTCAGTTGCAAAAAAATATCAATCACTGACCCAGAAAAACGCTATAAAAATCTTATCACAATTGCGGGAACAGAGTCAGATGAGTTCAGAAATTGTTGTTTTAAGCGTGAATAAGTGTGCGAAGACAGGCAGCGACACCGGGATAACGAGTCTGACTTGGTCCAGGGGGGCACGTAAAGGAGTCAAGTCGACTTGAGCAGCTCATTGAATATGACAAAAGTATTATTATTATTATATGTCACAATTGTCAAGTCTAATAGTTTATCGATTAGGTTAAGAACGAGTTTAATTGTTGTGTTACCCACCAGAGTCAGACACATGTTGGAACTTTAGTAGTTAACCATTTACCGTTGACCATGTGAAGAGATCCAAAGAAATAGCATGTGAGTGTCTAGTAATGAACCAACAGATTAATCCATATACTTCATCATTTTATATACTAGTATAATTCCATCAAGTTTCCAGATCCTCATCTCGCTCTTAAATTTTGTTTGGTAAATTTAATCCTGACTCGATCCAAAATGACAGATTAATACTCATCGAAAACACAAATACAAACATAATCATCACCAAATTGATCCAATATTAACTCTGGAATTGAATCATCTAGAGTTCCAATGTCATTTGAACCAAACTGAGGAACAGCATGTCTCGGGTACATCATCAATCAACAAAGGAGCTGCAGACTCACATGACAACGGAGAGTACGAAAGAACATTTAAAGATTTAGATTAATAGAATTTTAAGGCAAAGTGTTAATCAAAGAGTGTTACTGAGAAGAAAGAAACTTGTAAGCTTGATTATTTTGAAGGCCCTGGGTAGATATTGAAAATGGGAAGTTGACTAGTGAGATTTATCCATTTACACAAACAATTCAAATCTTAAAAGTACTTGATAAAGTTAAAGAAACAAATGGTATGAAATTATCTCATGAATTACTACAAATATGAATTAGATATAAAAGTAGAATATTTTATTGTGGTATCAAGTCAATATGATTTCATACTTTAACGAAAGACCAGCATTCATGGAGTATAACCTAAATCAACTAAAGACTCCTTGATAACTTTGAAAGCTTTATCTAAATCTCCTCTTGATTCATCTAAGGCAGATACACCCATATGACCAATTCTAAAATATTTATCCTTTATATCTTTATGAATACCACCAGCCAAGACAATACCTTTTTTATAAATCAATGGTAATAAATCTGAACCTTTAACACCTGGTGGGAAATACACTGCAGTTAATCCATTGGCACCAACATCTTCATTTGCAACCAATTTTAATCCAATTGATTTTAAATTTTTTTTCAATTTGTTGGAAGCTTCAGCATGTTTAGCAAATCTTTCATCTAATGAAGTTTGTAAAATTTCTTCTAATGATGCCTTTAGGGCATTAACTGTTTGAATTGCAGGGGTTGCAAAATATGATGGTTTACCAGCTTCATAGTTTTGCATAATTGGTAACCATTTTTTCAAAGATGCGAAAAAGGTACTTTGTACTGGTCTTTTATTTGCCTTTTCGATAGCTCTTTCTGATAACATACCAACTGATAAACCGGATGGAACACCAATAGCTTTTTGAGAAGCACTTAAAACATAATCAAGACCCCAATTTGTAAATTGAATATCTTCAACACCAACAGAACAAACACCATCAACGACAATTAAAGTTTCTGGGGATATTTTTTTAACAATTTCTGAAATTTTCCCAACATCAGAAACAACAGCAGTTGAAGTATCAACATGAGTGATTGTAATAACTTTATATTTATGTTTTTGTAATTGAGCTTCAATCTTTTCAAATGGAACAACATCACCAGGAGTTGCAGTTAAAACATCAACATTTGCACCATAAACTTTTAAACATTCAGCAAATGAATCAGAAAAAAATCCAGTAGATAACACCAAGACGTCTTCATCTGGATAAACTAAATTAGAAGCAGTGATATCCCAACCTAAAGTACCAGAACCAGCAACTACAATAGCTTGATCATGGACATCATCAGATTTAAACAATTTTCTTAAATCAATTAAAACTTGTTGGAAAATCGCCACAAATTCAGGAGATGTATGAGCTAGTGATTGGATAGCTTGAGCTTGTCTAACTCTTTCAGAGACGACGATTGGACCTGGGATCAATAATAAGTTTTCTTCACCGGACATGATAATAATTCAATGTTATTAATTCAATTGTGTGTGTATTTTGAGTTTCCAATAGTTGCTGGTGTAAAGCATCGAAACATGGATTTCAATCAGTTTTTATACCATGGAAATCTGGAGAAGGAGAAATCCGTTGATCACTAGCAAAAAACCAAAAAAAAGTGCATTTTACCGAGAACGCGATCAAAATTGGGAACAATAAATTGTGTTGAACAACGACAATTGGACGAGAGATACACTACAACTGATCACGGACTATTAAGCTACATTATTCTCTTGTCTAGTTATACAATTACATCAAACTCAATCATTGACATCCTTATTGTTTGGACTTTTTTTTCAGCATCTCCTGTTGCAATTTCTCAAACTCTGAATCATCAATATCATACTCTTTTCTCTTCTTTTGTGATGATTGTTTCTTACCAACACCATTTGTGTCACCATTGGTTTTCTTCTCAAGATTTTTGGAACCTTTGGAACCTTTGGAACTCTTTTTCTTCTCAGTAGCACCATATTTAGCTTCTAAACTGGATATTAAATCATCTATTCTACCAGCGTTTTTTTTCTGAATCAATTGCTTCAAATCATCTTCTGTGTCCATTTTCTTGTTCTTTAGTATTTCTTTCTTCAATTCTTCAGCTTCTTTTGATTCATCTTTATTTGATTTCAATAATTTTTGAAATTGTTGTTTTCTCTTTTTTTGATATTGTTCCCATTTTTTGGAACTTTCAATAACACCATCACCTATAAGTAATGTAATTTTATTAAATAATCTTGATTCATCTTCTTCTGTTATTTCAGTATGTGGAATCACTTCAAATAATTTTAGGAAATCACCTTGATATTCTAACCATGCTTCAATTATATCTTCCTCTTCATCAGAACTACCTTGATATTCCAACTTATCTTTAGAAATTGATTCTTCAGTAATTTCAGCTTTTATATTTGTAAAATATTCAAACCAATCAAATTCAGAATCTCCAACATCTTGTAATGATCCAGTTTTATCAAATCTTTTCCTTTTTTTCTCATCTGATAAAATCATATGTGCAAACTGAATTTTTTCAAATTCTATTTTTGATTCTTCAACCTCTGTTTCAGATTTATTTATTAGTTTATCAGGATGATGCAAGAGACATAGTTTTCTATATGATTTCTTAATCTCAGTTTCTGTTGCATCCTTGGAAACTTTTAGAGTCTCATAAGGGTCTAAATCTGGGAATGGAATTGCCATTGTTAAATTAATTTGATGTTCTAGTATAGTCTAGTGTATCCTGTATTTATTTGTTGATTATACCTCTTTCTAGTTCCGAAAAGCGTACTCTTGATGTGACTCAAATATATATGACACTTCTTTTGCTAATATATACCACTAGAGTTCCCACAGACACCAACAACAATCCCTGAAACACCTTTCCAACCAGCTAACCAGCTCATTATTTGTACCGTGTCTCGTGAAGTTGTTGTCAAAAGCGTGTAACAGTGCGAATTCGCGGAATTTGTTTGTGACGCGTACCGATGAGCTCAAACAGTCCAAAAAGTTTTCGTACTTGAGCCAGAGCAAACAATTTCAAAGTGAAGGACCAGTGTGTATTGATGGGTCCAGAAGGAAAAGTTTACACTCTATTGTTGTTGTTTTGAAGAGCATATTTGGTTTCGCTATGGTTTATTATTTCAAATCTGTTGGTGCTGATGGGTCCTTTGAATCAAATCCAAGATTCATCTATATGGGTAAGGACAAGATTGAAAATGAAGACTTAATCAAATATGGATTTGATGAAGATGTTTGGTTTCATGTTGATAATTTGAGTTCTGCTCATGTTTATTTACGTTTAGATATTGGTGAAAAATGGGATCAAATTCCTGAAGCGTTGTTACAAGGTGAGTAATAGAACTGTGTTTTTTTTTTCTTTTGAGAAGAAATAATTGACTAATTTGAATTAGATTGTGCACAATTGACTAAAGCAAATTCAATTGAAGGTAATAAAAGAGATAATGTCACCATAATATATACACCATGGGGTAATTTGAAAAAGACAAAAGGTATGGCTGATGGTGAAGTTTCATTTAAAAACCATAAAAAGGTTAAAAAAATTCACATTCAGTTTCGTGAAAATTCAATAATAAATAGATTAAAGAAAACAAGAGAAGAAATTAAAGGTAAAGAACATTTAATAGTGGCTAGAAATAACAGAGATAGAGAACATGTTCAAAATTTAGTTCAAGCTAAAAGAAATCAAAAATTACAAGAAGAGGAAGAGAAGAAGAGAATTGCACAAGAAAAACATAGACAAGAAACTCTTTATGATGATCTTTGGGATGATGAAGAACTTAATAAAGCTAGTAATAAGAAAAGAATGTATGATCCAGAAGAAGATTTTATGTGAAATTTACTTTACTCACTGAATTGAAAATAGAGTTAGAGATTTGTACAAATTATGGAAGATAAGAGGTCCCTACACACTCTCCATTCTTCTTCTTCTTCTTATAATTGCATATAATGGAGTTATTGAATACTTGATTTTAAACTTAGAATTAACAAAATCCATGTAATTTATGCTCTGTAAAATAAATATAAAACTTGATTAAATAAAAGAGTATTAATACGAATTGATACTAAAATATTTCTTGAAATTTATTGTATAATAGTTTTGAAACTAATGCTTCCTAATTTCTGATTTTGTTTTTTTTTTTTTTTTCGTTTTTTTCCGATAGTTCATTAATGTACTATGAAATGATATGACTGGAATAGTAAATAATAATAATAATAGTAGTAGTGGTGAAAATTGAGTTTGATGATAATAACATTCGCAGAACTATAAGATCTTGAATACCTCAACAAAAAAAACTTATAACACCTAATTCATTTATTATTTACCAACTTAATTACCTTTTATATCACCAGCGAATTTACCAGCTTCTCTTTGAGCATCCCATCTTTCAACCCAATCAACTGGACATAAAGCTGAGTAAGTTTTAAAGAAAACTTTACATGGAGCGAAATCTTCACCTTTAGCGTTGATACATTTGTGATAATCAACATATGATTGCCAGCAGTGTCTAGTTTGGTTTTGGTTTGGGAATCTAGCGTCGAAACCAACGGTTCTTAATGGGGATCCTTCTTCAGACATGGTGGTTGATTAGAATTGAATATGAATCTGTGATGATAGAAGTTGTTTAATAACAAAATGGTTCGTTTTATGGCCAATGCTTTATTTTTTTCTTGAAAGGTGATTATTCGAAAATGAATTTTGAGTTTTTCTGATTGGCCCAGCGACACGTGATTTGGGAGAAATTTATAGGAAAATTTGTACTGGAGCTGGCGGATTTAGACAAATATATAACGAGATACCGGTGAGTTGAGAACATGTGCGAGACTTTAGAAGACAATTAAATGTCTTACCACCTCGTGATACATGTCCTAATTTATTTTATAAATTATTTTATCCAAAGATGGTTTATAAATAGTTATATTAAGATAGCATCTCATGTCAAGTCACATGACCGAGTTTTTTTTTATATAGGAAAAACCATAAAGTTTACAAAGTTGATCTGAGTTTCAACTATGAAAGATGTTCATATCAAAGACTTTACCCAGGATAAAGCATGTCAAGGAGTGGTAGGTATTCTGTATTATAGTACATTATGTTGTATGACACTAACAGTTCTGTTTCCAAAGCATTTGAAGCACTTCAAATGGACAATGAGATCCCAATATATCAACAAAATTCTTCTGATGAAGAAATAAATGAAGATGATATTCCAGATACTCCAAACCAACCAGCTTTAGAAACTCCAATAATACCATCATTAACTGCTACACCAATTTCACAATTACAAGAATCAAAATACATCTCTTCTAACTTCACACCTACTGATGATAATATAGTCTATTGTGATGATTATGTGATATTTGGATTAAAGAATAATCAAAACTTAATAATACGAGGTCAATTCATATTAGAGATCGAAAGAGGGGCAATCACAATAAATAATGTTGTTTATCATGCAGATAAAACTCAATATAAATTTTTAAATCCAGTTTCAAATGCATTACCTCTCATATCAGCAACACAAGTTTTAGATAGATCAAAAGTTTTAGATACTGAAACAAAAGAGAATGAACATTTATTTACTTCAGATTATAAATCTGTGATTAAAATCACCAATTTGAAAACTGGATTGGAGGAAATTGGTCAAATTTGTCCATTGTTCAAAAACCTATTTTGGAATTTCAATAATTTTACAAATGATGATTTAAAGACATTAGATGAGTTTGAGTTGGCGTTCAATGGTTATACTTTCTTCCCAATTATAAAACCTGATAATTCTATAACAACTATAAAATATAAAAGTTGGGTATCCGAAATTGAAAGATTGACAGACATTTATAGGAAAAATCAACAATTGAAAATACTAGTGATTGGAAGTAAAAATTGTGGGAAATCAACATTTCTTAGATTATTATTACAAAATCTTCTAAGTGTTAACCATGAAATGCCAGTAAATATCTTAGATTTGGACCCTGGCCAGGCTGAATATTCCAAACCTGACTCAATCTCATTAAATAAAATTGATGAATTTCAACATGGTAATCATTTATCATTGACAACACCATCATATTCTTTTAATCATTATGTTGGGTTCTCTTCACCAAAAGATCAACCATCAAGATATAATACTCTTGTCACGGATCTTGTTCAAAAATACAATAATGATGGTGCAGTGAAGAATGAAAGTTTATTGATAAATACACCTGGTTGGATAAAAGGTTACGGTACAACTTTGACTAGGGCATTAATTGAAAAAGTTAAACCAACGCATGTGATTTATCTAAATTCAGGGACACCAGACTTGGATGAATTGAACTTGGGAGACTGTGAATTGATTCCGTTATTAGGGGTTTATCAAAGTGCTTCATCTATTTCAAAATATTCATCAGCACAATTAAGAATTTTGAAAATTTTATCATATTTGCACAAGATTGAAAACTACAAGTTTGATTTTCAACCATTGTTATTTTCACCACCTTTACAAGTGAGCTATGGATCTAATGGTATAAAAGCTGTTTCCATCCTAGGTCTCTCTCAAGTTTATGAAGATGATATTAAAGATGTATTAGAAGGTACAATCATGGGTTTACATTCAATCTCCAATACCACATTTGATGAATTAAAAATCCAAAATAAAGAAAAGATACCAGTAATCAATTCATCAGAGTTAATAAGGCAAAGCTCACCAGATAACTTGAAATTTAAATCATTAGTCATTATCCATTCCATAGATGAAAAAAACAAATTAATTAATCTTTACACTCCTGGATTTGAAAACTTGAGCAAAAATAAAAATGAGGAATATATCCTAATTAGAGGAAGAACAGAAGTACCAATTTGGGAATTAGCTTCAAATCCTGTGTTGAAAGAGTTTAAAAGAGAATCATTACCATTTATTACATTTGAAAAAAACACTGCACATGATAAAGTTTGGAAGGTTAGAAAGAATGTTCAAAGAAGAGGACAACAATAAATAGAGTCATTAATTTTAGCATCATCATAGAAATAATATTATGTAGTTTTTACCATCAAGAATTTAAATTAATTTATTATGCATTTGTTTAAAATCAAAAAGATTAAAAACCCTATCTATTCATCTGTATTTTTTGTTTCTGTAGTTTCAGGAACTAGAGACCATCCCATTTTTTTATTTAATCTATCATATTTAGCACGATCTCTATCATTAACACTCGGTTTCACGCTATTCAATGCTTTTTCAAAATCATCAACCGTCACTATTATATCTTGGTTTGATTCATTTTCATCTTCATCCATCATATCATGATCATTATTACCATCTCCATTACCATTATTATCACCAGAATTACTAAATCTATTTGAACCATGAAAAAACTTTTTTTTCAATGCAATGACACCAGCCTCTCTAATTAATGCAGACAGATCAGCACCTGAGAAATTTCTACATCTTTCATCATGTGCAATAACTGAAAGGTCAATTGATGGATCAATTGGAGTTTTGTTGATATTTATAACCGTTTTCAAAATTTCTAATCTTTCTGAAGCATTTGGTAATTCAATAAATAAAGTCTTGTCTAATCTACCTGGTCTCAACATTGCTGGATCAATCATATCTGGTCTATTTGTTGCACCAATAACGAAAATCCCTTTACGATCATTTAATCCATCTAATTCAGTTAATAAAGTATTGACAACTCTTGAAGAACTTTCAGATAATGAGGTATCTCTTCTTGGAACTAAAGCATCTAATTCATCAAAGAATATAACACAAGGAACAGAAGCTCTAGCTCTTGTGAAGACTTGTCTTATAGCCTTTTCAGATTCACCAACATATTTATTTAATAATTCAGGACCTTTAATACTTATAAAATTTGCTCTGGATTCATTTGCAACAGCCTTTGCTAATAAAGTTTTACCACAACCTGGAGGACCCCACATTAAAACACCTGCTGGTGCATGAATACCAACTCTTTCATAAATTCCTGGGTTTCTAATTGGTTGAACAATAGCCATATTTAATTCAATTCTAATATGGTTTAAAGCACCAACATTATCCCAAGTAACATCTGGAACTGTAGCAAAACCTTCTCTTTTGGCTGTAGGTTGTATGGTTGGTAATGCAGTTAAAAAATCTTGATAATTAATAGCTAATGGAGCTAATTGTTCTTGAGTTAATGGAGATGGATGTCTTAATAAAAATTTTTGAATTGTAGATAATGACAATAAATTTTCTGGTTCAAAGCCTTCAATTGGAATATCATCGCTTGATAATAAACTGAAAATTCTTTTAATTGCACAAATACCAGCAGCTGTGGTTAATGCTTTTAAATCAGCACCAACATAACCAGGTGTCATTTTAGCTAATTTAGCAAAATTTAATTCACCATCAATTTTCAAAGAAGATGACATTTTTTTCAAAATATGTAATCTTGATAATTCATTTGGAACGTTTAAACAAATTTCTCTATCAAATCTACCAGCTCTTCTTAATGCTGGATCTAAAGAATCTGGTCTATTAGTAGCACCAATAATAATAACCGGTTGTCCGTTAGTCTTATCTAAACTTAATTCATCAATTGAAGTCAACATTTGTGCAACAATTCTTCTCTCCATTTCTCTTTGGGCACCTTCTCTCTTGGGAGTAATTGCATCAATTTCATCAAAAAATATAATACAAGGAGCTAATGATTTTGCTTCTTCAAATAATTCTCTAATTTTTTTTTCAGATTCACCAGACATACCACTTACAACTGAAGGAGCTGAAATATTTATGAATGGAACTTTTAAATCACCTGCAAGGGCATTTGCAATTGTAGTTTTACCACAACCTGGAGGACCATGTAATAATACACCTCTTGGTGGCTCAACACCTGTTGTTAAATAAATTTCTGGATGTAAGATTGGCATACCAACTAACTCCATTAATTGAGTTATAACATCATCCATACCTCCCAATTGAGTTAATGATGAAGTTGGAGGAGTTCTATCTTTTTCTACTTATATGTTAGTCAGTTGATAGTTCCAGATAACTAATTGATATATAAAAAAAAAAATAATACTTACCCTTTTGTCTTTTAGAAGAAGATTTTGAAGAATCTTTTGATCTTTTCTTTGATTTCTTAACTTCTTTAGTTGAACCATCAACTTCTTCAATGATTTCTTTTTGTTCAGGTTCTTCCTTTTCTGTATCAATTGGAGTTTCAGTTGGAGTATTTGTATCAGATTTCAAATTCCATAAGTTCACAACACCTTTATTTAAAGTGTTTGTATCTTTGACATCCATTAAATCATCAACATTAACACCATCAAAATCACTATCCAATACTTCTTCAGGCTCTTCACCTCTAATATTTTGAATTTCAATAGCTTCTTCATTTCGTATATCTTTCAACACTTTATCTAAAGTTTTCTCCAACATGACTTTTTTAACTCTTTGTAAAGATAGATCTTTCTGCTGACAATATAATAAAATTTCACTGACTCTAAGATCTTTAGCTAATGCTATATTTGAAAATTCATCTTGATTTTCTTCAACATTATTACGTTTATTTTCTTCAGTTTTTTCATCAAGAAGTCTATATATTAAACTTGACAACTTAGTATCCAGAGATCCCGTTAGGTTACTCTTCTTTCCTGACTTAACTTTAACCATTCTTCTTGAAGATCAGGATCTGTATAAGCACCGTTGGTTTCTCTTAAACGAAATTAGTTATTGACGTTTTAAAATTTATTTTTCTCTATACACCCGATGAGCTTTCAAAAAAAAAAAAAAAATTGATCGGCTGACTAAGCGACGAGTATTAAATAAACTATGTGCCAAAGAATTTGGGAAGTATTAAGTGGATTAGTGACAGTGTAAAAGGTATACTATCTGGTTGTATTTCCCATATAACTAGAATTATATATTGGTTTGAAGTTGGAAAACCAAAATTTCTTTGATAGTTTTTTCTCATCTCATTTTAAGATCTAATAATGTTGATCAAATATAATCTTGAAATGGGGTTCGAATCAGTACAAATCAATACATTTAAACTAATAAAGATAAATCCTTGATACTAAAAGACTTGGGTTAACCTCTACACTCATTTTAATGTAAATTTTTATCATTCATTAAACTAAAATACAAATTTTTTTTCAAAAAAAAAAAAAGCATCATCACCACAACAACAGCATTTATTTCATTTATAAATCACCATTTTCTACAGCAATAGCTCTCATAACAACATCCAATTGTTGTTTTAATCTTGGATCCCCTTCAGCGAAACATAAACCTCTTTCTAAATCAACTTTAGCTTGTTGTAATCTTCCTAAATTAAAACTTGAAACAGCTCTTCTCAAGAAATTATCAGGTGTATTAACTTGTGTACCTAATAACATATCAGCATCATTATAAGCTTCCGCCCATTGTTTATTCATGATATATGCATCACATCTTGCCATTAAGATACTATTTAATTCTTGTAATTGTATTGCAAAAGCTTCCCAACGTGAACGACGACTAGCCATCTCTATAGCAAGACTTAATTGTTTAATAGCTTCTGGGAATTTCTTCTTTTTCATAGCTTCAATACCTGAAGTAACTAATTTTTTAATTAATGGAGCTAATTGTTTTGAGGGTTCTGGAGATTCTGGAACTTCTTGATTTGATGATACTAAATCTTTAACTAATCTATTTAATTGATCAACTTCTTCTTGTAAATCTGTGTCATTTTTGGATGATTCTTCAACAGATATCACTTTAGAGACTGGATCATATATTATAGGTAAGGACATTTGTAGGTATTTAGGTACTTGATTGGGGGATGAATCGATGATTGATGGTTGTAAAGTTGAAGTTAATGTCTCTTAATTTGAGTTGGATTGTTAAAATTCGTGTTCACTTTTGAAAAATGATTGAAATTTCCGCGAATTTTTTGATTTGGTGGAAGAAGAATTTTAATCTGCAGAATTAAACTAATATAATGTCTGGAATTTTGAATAGCAGTTGTAATTGTATTAGACAAGAGAGAAGAGTAAATGTTACTTGCATAGATAGATATGTATCAGCATCATATTTAGTTCATTCACTACGATTCATTTAAATAAAGCAAAAAATTATCAAATCTTCTTTAACAAAAAGATGATAGGTGCTAATGATATATATTAAGATAAAAAAACATAAAAAACCTTATTATGTGAGAATTTGGATGATTTATATTGAAAAATTTTAAACGATTCATCTATAAATCAGCATCATCTTCATCTGGTAATGGTAATGCGGTGGCTTGATCAATTTCTTGTTGATATTGTTGCATCAAGTTAGCATCAACTTGAACTTCAGGTGGAGCTAAAGCTGGAGAAGCAACAAATTCTAATTGTGGGTTACCAACTAATTTTCTAGCTAACCATAAGAATGGTTTTTCAAAGTTATAGTTTGATTTAGCTGAGATATCATAGTATTGTAAGTTCTTCTTTCTGTGGAAAGTAATAGTTTTAGCTTTAACTTTACGTTCTTTAACATCAACTTTGTTACCACATAAAACAATTGGAATGTTTTCACAGACACGAACTAAATCTCTGTGCCAGTTTGGAACATTTTTGTAAGTAATACGAGAGGTAACATCAAACATAATGATACCACATTGACCATTAATATAATAACCATCTCTTAAACCACCAAATTTTTCTTGACCAGCAGTATCCCAGACATCGAATTTAATTTCACCATAGTTAGTGAAGAAAGCTAAAGGATGAACTTCAACACCTAAAGTAGCAATATATTTTTTTTCGAATTCACCAGTTAAATGACGTTTAACGAAGGTGGTCTATGGAATGTTAGTAATGTGAATCTCATTAATGATGATTTAAGGTTAACCGCTCTGATGATTGATGTCCAATTGGATGAGAAACGCTATTGTTGTTGATGAATTGTTTGATGTTTTGGAAAATTTTGCCCTCAACCACCACCCACCAGATCTCCCAGATCAAATCAAAACAAACAAAACGGAAATACAATAAACATCAATGAATCAATGATTCAAACAAAATTAAACCATATAATTCCAATGATCTGATCTGTTCAAAGCCATTCTTCATATCACATTCTTGAATGGGTGGCGAAAAAAAAAACACCATGTTTGCATCAACATTATCGAGCTCATCAATATTGGACAACAATCCAAAAAAAAAATAAAAGGTAAACAAGAAATCAATAGGGAGACAATAAATGAACTTACTTTACCGGTACCACCATCACCAACAAGGACTAATTTAAAAGTAGGAACTTCTTGAGCCATTTTGAGTATAATTATATATAATTAAATGGAATAACAAACAAGTTAAAATTAAATTGTTGTTGTTTAGTGTTGAAATCAAATTGTTCAAGGAGTTTTTCTAAATTTCAAAATCAAGTTGAAAATGAAAAATTGCCATCGAAAATTTTTTTTTTTTCTTTGGAAGAAAATTTGGTTTTTGTTAAAATTTCTATGGCAACAAAATTTTGGAAAATAAATAAACAAAGCGGGAAACGGTCACGTGATTGTGATTATTATTATTTATAATTTAAATACAATTAAATACAATTAAATACAAGGACAATAGAATAATAGAGATTGAATTATTGCTACAGAGGTAGTGTGTCCGTCATGATGTTCATTAGCAGTCATTAATATCTAGTGTGTTGGGTGTGTTGTGTCCCCCTGTGCTATGTCACAGTCTTGAGTATATTGCCCAATTGTTTCTCGTTATTACCATCATGTAGCACTTTTGGAGGAGGTGCTGGTAAATGTGGTAATGTAGGAGGTGGTGGTAAGGTCTTCGTCTCTGCTAGTCTGTACAAGTCTATCGGCTGCTTGTTATTTGAGCCTGGTATCCCTCTATAGAGTTTATCTGTGGTGATCTCAAATGGCATGTCATTTGGATGCCATATACCTAATTTCTTAGCTTCCTCTGTTCACAATTGTTAGTAAAGATAAATTTTAAGACAGTATATCGAACAATGATTGACATACCTTCATAATAATCAGCAACAAGCTTAACATGGTTTTTCCCACTTAAATGATTCTTACGAACACTGGTAGCATCATGTGTCAAATAAGCTATAATTGTTTGTTAGTATTCGGAATCTTCAACAAACCACAAATTCAACAGCAACAACCTCCACTCACATTTACAATAATCACAATAGAATCTAACCATCTTGACAAGCTATTCAACAACTAACAAAGAACAACTCAGCAATTTAACAACTTAACAGCTTCACCAACTTCCAATACTTTGCCAACTTCAATTCTATCAATCCCAATACATTTTCCCAGCCAATGAAAATTTCCATTGCAAAACGCATTTTTTTTACCCGGATTTCCAGCGATTCGTTCAATTCAAGAAAAAAACCAAATGAAAAGGTGATGAAACCCCTTTGGAAGCGAATAAACCATTATTATTATTATTGTATTGAGTTCATATTAGTTCTTAAATATTCATTCATAGTCCCTCCTAATCAACAATGTTCTCTCAATTAGTCAAACGTGGTTTAGTCCAAAGAGTCTCAGTCCGTTCATTCTCTGCTATGCCAGCAAGAAGAAGTGAGTAGTTTTCACCCAAATATTTGCAAATGTTCACAAACAGATGTCATTTCAATTAAATTAATTTTTCCAATTAAAATTGTTATACTAACCCAATCGTGAAATAGATGTTGTTTCAGACTTATATGTTAAAGAATTAAAAGGTTTCAAAGCTACTCCATTGACTGCTCAAGATGCTGAAGGTTCCGTTAAACCATGGAAAGCTCCAGCTACTCCAAAAGCTCCAGGTTTAGAAGTCGATGCTGCTACTCAATTATCTGAATATGAAAACTCTTCAGTTGAAACTGCTTCTGCTCCAGCTGCTGCTGAAGGTGAAGTTGAAGAATCTGGTGAAGATTGGTTTGTTTTAGAAGAAATTGAAGAAGAAAAACATCATTAAACAAAAATCATTTCCAATAATTAAAAATTAAAGGAAAGTAGTAGAAGTTTTTGCATTTGAAAAAAAAAAGGAAGGGGAGTGAAGGGATGAGTCTTGTTTGAAAAGGAGTATTAATCATAAATTGAATTTATGTTTAAAAAAAGTTTATCCCCAATTTTAATGATATACACATTTTTTTTATTTTTATCATCATATAATATTGTTTATTATTATTCTAGATCAAAAGGAAAAAAAACATTTATAAAAAAAAGTTACAAATTTACGGAGGCCATTTCACAATTTGGTTATTATGAGAATTGAAAGTTGTAAAATTGTAGTCAATGTAGAATTGTAGTAATTTCTAAAGAACACAAAATCTCGCCCAAATTTTGAATTACCCAATTTGGTAGTTTTTCACGGTTTTCTTTCGATCCGAATAACTTTTGATTTGTTTACATTTTGAAAACTTATACACTTTCCAACAACCAAAGATAATTTTATCTAACTAGAAAAAATTTATTTCTATTACGCTATGGTCGACGTTGAATCTATAAGAAGAGCATCTGAACTTATAAATTCTATTTTATTTGCAAAAGGTTTTTTCGAAGAAGGTGAAAAATCAAATGATTGTTTATTATTCAAATCAATAAATCAAGAACAATTAGAAACGGAAGAACAAACGTATGAAAATGATAAATTAACAATCAATACTATATATGCTTTGATACAGAATTATGATAAATCAAAACAAGAAAGGACTTTTCTGTTGGACCAATTAAATGATAAGAAAGAGATCATCAATCATTATGAAACATCAAATAAAGAATTATATTCTAAAAATGAAGTATTAACAAGAATTAATAATAGACAACAAAATGAAATAAATTCATTAAAAAATCAATTGAAAAATATGAAACATGAAAAACATATTGAAGAAAGAAATTTGATAAACGAAAGAAATTCAACTCTTTCATTAAAGACAAAATATGAAGTTGACATAAAGAAGAAAAATATAATGATTAGTCAATTACAAGATAAATTACTTAATAGATCTAAAAAATTTCAAACAATATTTGAAGGACATAATCCAAGTTTTACTAGTACAACAGATATACAACAGGATAATTCCAAAATAATGAATCAAGAATTAGAAGGTCTTTTAGAAGGTTTAGGAAATTTAATAACAAATTTAACATTACAAAATGATAAAAACACTAAATTCATAAATTATTTAACAAGCTATTTAACAATACTTAACGATTTTCTCATAAGAAAATTAAATTTTCAAGATGATATTCAAATGGTTGCATTACCTCCAACTCCAAAATTTTATTATGAAAAATTTGAAAACTCTCAACAACAAGAATTAATAAAATCTGGTCAAGATGATGATATAACAACAAAAATCAGTCATATTATAGATTTCCAAAAGATTCAAGTTGTTGTATTTGATAATTTGGAAAAATTTTATGAAGTCTTGACAAATGAAAGTTATAATACTGGAAGTGGTGGAACTTTGAATAATGGTGTTGGTCAATATGAAAGTGAAAAAATCCAACAGTTGGAGCAACAAATTGTAGAATTAAGTAATAATTTGAACTCAGCTCTTGAAACTAATGAAAATTGGAGCAAAAGATTTCAAGCTTTGGGTAAACAACAAAAGTGATGACTGATTGATTGATGATGACGATGATGATAATAATAATGTGATGATGATAAATCATGATTTAGTGTAATTAAATAATTAATATGCAAATATTGATAATAATAAATAAATGAATATCGAACTGATCCAAATGAATGTAATTTACAACAAAATAAATAACCGCTACACCTCAATTATTAACCTCATGATAAACATCATCATGTATAACATCAATAATCACTCCTGATTTAGTTACAATAGAATCTCTTGGTTTCTGTACTTCATTCACTTCATTCATTTCATTCACCTCGTTCACATCCATTATGGATGGATCTTTTTCACCAATCATGGCTTCTTCATCCTTCTCATCAGCACCACATTCATGACAATTATACAACTTGATGACTAAAAACACAATAGTTAAAGAAAAAGATAATATAATCATTCCAATGAAGAATATCAACAAGATGATGAATATTGAACTTGAGGTATCATAACTTGATAACAGATTCTCTTGTGATTGATCTTTATAAATGGACCAGATGTAATTTGTTAATGATTCTGGCATGATTGAATTACTGAATTTGGTGTATCTGTCTTTAAGCTTTTTGCAATTTATGAAAATGAAAAAAGTGAACAAGTTTATAATGATGTGTTGTTGTTCTTTGTTCTAATGATGATTGTCTCTCTGACGTGGGTATCACTGAAATAAGCTGATTAGCAAGTCGTTGATCAGACTAATGGCAATTATTCAATTCAATTCAATTCACAAAGTTTTAAAAGAAGGGTTCAAGTTCACGGTTTTTAAATGTCATGATTATAAATTTTCGGATATTATGGACAATTTTCCAGAACAATAAAGATTAACCATGAGTTTAACCATGAGTTTAACGGTGACTTGCTAGAATTGAGCCTAGAAAAAGCGTACAAGAATAAAGTTAAATAACTATATGGATACAATGTAGAAGTATAACTCAAGGTATATACTTCTCCCGAAGCCTACATATTTTTTATCTTTCAAACTAATTCTACAACGTTATAAACATTTTTAATATTAATCAGAATTTTCATTATGTCCCGTGCCGATTTTTCCTAAACGGGCATTCAAATTACATACATACATCAAACAATTGATTAAATCTACAAATATTTGACACTTGATTATTTAAAACAGAATATTGTTACATTTCAAGTGTTTTTTCATGATTTACTCATCATCATCTTCTGCTAAATTTACATGAATGGCTTTGATCTGTGTGTATACATCGATACCACTTTCACCTAATTCACGACCAATACCACTCATTTTATACCCTCCAAAACTTGCTCTAATATCTTCATCATTTGAAGAATTAATCCAAACTGTACCTGCTTTTAAACCTTTACCAAATTTATGTGCCTTTTTAATATCTTTAGTGAAAACAGCAGATCCTAAACCATATTGAGTATTATTTGCTTTTGATAATGCATCTTCATAACCTTTAAATTTTGTGATTGTTACAACAGGTCCAAAAATTTCTTCTTGAAATAATTTTGATGAAGTTGGAACATCTTTGAAAACTGTTGGATTTAAAAACCATCCAGAATGTTTAGAATAAATCGAAGAATCACCAAGTTCTAATTTTGATAAATTTTCTTCTTCTTCACCAATTTTAGTGTATTCTTTAACTCTTTTCAATTGTAACTTAGAGATTAATGGACCAACAGTTGTATGTTTTTCAAATGGATCACCAACAATCCAATTTTGTAAAACATAATTTTCAAATTTTTCCAAAAATTCATCATAAATATCTTCTTCAACCAAGATTCTTGAATTTGCAGTACAATTTTGACCTGAATTATAAAAAATTCCCAATGAACTCCATTTAATAGCTTCATTTAAATTAGCATCATTGAAAACAACACAAGGAGATTTCCCACCACATTCTAATGTAACAGCTTTTAAATTTGAAGTTGCTAATTTTTGAATAATTTTACCTACATTAGTACTTCCAGTGAATGCAACTTTATCAATATCTTCATGTGAAGCAATTGCACTACCAGCTATAGGACCTAATCCACTAACAATATTTACAACACCAGGTGGGAACCCAGCTTTAATTAATAATTGACCAAAATATAATAATGATAAAGGTGTATTTTCTGCAGATTTTATAACAACAGTATTACCTGCTGCAATTGCACTTTGAATTTTCCAAGCTGCCATAGCTAAAGGATAATTCCATGGTACAATTTGACCAACAACTCCATATGGTTCTTTAATTTCATAAACAAATTTTTCATTAGAAATTGGAATATATTTACCATTAATTTTATCTGCATAACCTGCAAAAAATTTAGTTAATTCAATAATTTGAGCTAAATCACCAAGTGAATTTGAATGATATGGTTTACCTGCATCTAATGTATCAATTTTAGCTAAAATTTCCTTTTCTTGTTCTAATAATTCAGCTAATTTATATAATAATTCACCTTTATCAGATCCACTTATTTTAGACCATGTAGTTTCATAACAATTTCTAGCAGCTTTAACAGCAATATCAATATCAATTTCATTTGCAGCATGTACCGTTGCAATTAATTTACCATTTGTTGGATTTGTTGTATTGATTAATTCATCAGAATGTGATTTAACATATTCATTATTGATGAATAATCCAATTGGTTGTTTATAAGTTTCTCCTGTTGGTAATTTGATATCCACAAATAGATTTGATGACATGATAATATGTTGTATATTATTATTACTAAACTAATTCTAATTCAATTGGAAACAGTAGTTGGTTGGAAAAAACAATCGAGTATGTTGAACTTTTGACTGAACAACTTGGTTTACATTATGATTCCAACGCAATCTCCATAATTATGGCTCAAGTTCGTTATTATGGCTTTTGATCTATTGCGCAATACTTATCCACATCGGGTAACTCGTTGCGCCCATTGCGCCAAATTTTTGATCAAGTCACCAAAGTGGGAAATACCGACCTATCCTCAGCGCCAATTGTGTCAAATTGCACAAAAAACTCACGTTCCGGTGATTAAATATTACATAATCACATATTTCATCTAAAATTCGCGAGCACAAACTTCCGCAAATTCTAGATTTGGAAACGTTCTTGTTTCGTTTTCGTTTTTGGCGTTAAATTGGAGCAATTGAAATTTTTTTTAAAGGGAAAACTGAAATTTTGTATGCTGCTTATCGCGTTTCAAAGGGACGAGATGAGATTGATCATGGTCCATGGTCCATGGTACTCAGATATTCTGGCACTTTGGAGACATGAACATGGTGATCTGGTGATCTGATGATCTGATGACAATAGGGGTACTGCGTAATGACTACAACTCCTTAGCAGTTAAAGATTGATAATTGTGTAGCTCCTATTATTAGAAGTCCATAAAGTTATGTGTTTGAAGTACGAATTGTAAAACTGAAACATTCATCAACTCAAAATTAAACCTAGATTCTTTATATTTTTTAGTAAAAATTTTGTTATAAACATTCATAGGCTAAATGTCCTGGAAAAATGTTCATGTTTCAATTTTGGACATGAGTTGTTGTGTCTATTTTAACATTTATCTTCATCTTGAATACAGATGGGTCGTAAAGTTTGATAAACTACTACTTAATTGGTGTTTTTTCCATACTTGCGCCGATTGAATTAAACAACTCAAAATTTTGAACAATCCTTGGTTTGTAAATAAATTATATTGTATTTCAAACAATACATTGCCTTGTTTAATACACATTTGATTTCACAGCTATAGATTTTCTTTCTGAAAACTCCTAAATTGTTATTACCGTTGACTTAAAGTAGTAACGATAATCAGATAATCAGATAATCAGATAATCAGATAATCAGATAATCAGAGACTAGAATCATCAGAACTTTATTCAAATCACATATAAAGTTATAAACAAACATCAATGACAATTACGTACAAGACTACAAACAAATACAATTTCAAAATAATGAATAAACAAATCATTGATATAAACAAATCCTGTGTTTAACTCAATTGAAGATGGAAAAATAAATGAAACATGAAAATAACCCTTGAACCTAGACCAAAAAAAATCATGTTTCATTGTAAACGTTGAAACAGAAACTGGGAAAACTTTTTAACCTAATTGAAACTTGAAAATAAAAAAAAAACATAAAAAATAAAACTAATATACAATGATGAGCAAATAAACAATATACGTCTGAAAATTCAGTCATGAATTATGATTATATTTTATTTATCACATTGACCAGGATATTGTCTTGATGTAACAGGACCTGGGAAAATACCATAATAATATAATTTTTGTAAATCCCATTCTAAAGTAGTTTCAGTTTTCCAACACCAAAAAACCCAACCTGATCTTTCTTCAAAAGCATCCAATTGAGCTTCAATATATTTTCTATAATTTGATTTTTTAGTTTCATCCCATGAATTAATATCTTGAGAACCTTCACAAGATCCAACATATGCATAATTTTGAGATTCATCACTTGTAAAAGTTTGATCATATCTAGAACCACGATCAACACCATTTAACCATTTTGCACAATCAGTTAAAGCTGCAGACCATTCACCACATAAATTCCAATGATTTTCTTTTGTTGAATTAACACCCCATTCACATGCTGTATTTATATGTTCATCTAAAGATAATTGTAATTCAGGAGTTGAAAAAACTTGATAATGATGATGATCAATAACAACATTCCAATAATCTGGAGTTTGAAATTTATCATTAAAATAATACCATGGTTTAAAAGCATCATGAATAATAACATTTTGATTTGAACCTGTATCTCTTAAATTTTTATAACCATTTTGCCAATATTCATTCAATTTTTCCATATTTAAAATTGAACCATTTGGTTCATTAATTAATTCAATACCAATAACAGTATCACTATATTCATCACCTCCATATTTATTTGAAATATATTTTAAAACATCTAAAGCAACTTGAGTATTATCACCTTTTTGAAAATCATAAAAATCTCTTAAACCTGAATTATCAAATCCATTTTGTGAACCAGGTGCACCATGTAAATCAATCCAAACTTTTAAACCATATTTTTTAGCCCAATTTAAAGCTTCATCTAAATATTTTTCTTGACCTTGAACATATGGATCATCATCTAATAATTTAAAAGCCCAATAACCAATTGGAATACGAACAAAATTTAATCCAATACCTGCAATACTTTTAAAATCATCTTCTGTAGTCCATGAAGACCAATGATTTTCTAAACGTTCTTTTGCCAATTCTTTACCTAATCTTTTTGTATAATGATATTCATCAACAGGAACATCATCACCAAATGCTTCAAATAATGAAGGTGTAATAAATGGTTCAAGAACAAACCAACCACCAATATTTACACCACGAATTTTATCATTTTGATAATCCCATGAATTATCACGTTTGTATAATTGAAATCCACCTTTTGAAGGGATTGGATTTGAAAAGGCAAATGATAATAATGTGGTGATTATAAATGTTGTAGATAATAAACGCATCTTCATAAATCAAATACAATTATATATATGATATCCAATTGTATTAAAATGATGAGAAATACGCAAGTTAAAGGGTGTTCTTATAATGGATATTAAGATGATATAAATACTTCAAATGAAATCTTCTTCTTTTTTCCTGATATAGGTATTTTCTATGAAACGAATGAGTACCTATTGAAGTATAATATATATCTCTTAATTATTAAGTGAATGATATATCAACCCAAAACTTTTGTACTGATGAAGAGGATATTGAAGAGGATGAAGAAGAAGAAGAATTGATCAATTAGATTTCTACAATTATGATAAAGAAGTGGGATATAAACTGGTTAAATAGATTTTTTTTTGGGAACCAGTATGTATTTTATTTTTGGTATTTTTTCGGTATTTCACCTTTCAAAATTGAAAACTACTTGGTACAAATCTGAAGCTAGAATTCTAGAGCTCTAGCTATATTCAGGTATTAATACCCGTGTGTGTGTGTCCCTTTCGCAAATGTCCTTATCAAAAAAAACTGGAAAACCATGTGTGGATTTGGTGCGTGTGGACTGCATGGACTGTTGCGTTCCCTTGCGTTCCCTTGCGTTCTCATGCGTCATTGGGACTGTTCTTTTTGGGACAGTTTGAAATAAATTGTTGGAAATTGAGTTTACAGCTGTTACAAATGTTTTAAAAGTTGTTTCAAAATGAATGTGAACTGTTTTGGGACAATTGTGATACTTTTTTAGTCAATGATGTTGTTAATGGATTGAGTAGTAGAACGAATGATATAGCAAAGAATTGCATGAGGAGTTAAGGAGAATGGGTAGTGTTGAGGATCTTGTAGCAAGGTTGTGAACGAGGTGAACAAGGTGAACAAAGTGAATGTACGTGAATTGATTAATGAAGCGCAGGGTATGTGAAATCCCAGTACAAAGAACAATAGTGCTTTTATTATTTTATTTCATTCCCACCACCAAGCGTTTCCCTGCCTCTGGACAGCTGCAGTTAATTATAGAATGGGCTTGTGACACGAGTAAACTCTTGCTAACACGCGTCGATGCTAGGCAGGGTTCCCGTCCAATTCAAACCAAATTGGCCCCAATCTAAACGGAACAAGCCCCTTCCAGACCCAGGCTCATCTCTTGCTCTTTGCTGTCTTTTTTCTCCACTGTCAACGGAAACCACACATCAGTCGAGACTGTCGTATTTTGCACTTGAAATCGTGTCTGGAGATTAAATTTATAATGTCTGAAAGGAGGCCTTCTGAAATTCATGAAATCCTATACTATGAAACACTTGACCCATTGACATTTTAACAAATTACATTAGCTGTCGAAATGTTTCTATGAATGTATTCTTATTGAATATTGCAATATTCATATGAATTCCATCCCGTTATTATTATATGGGTAAGCAATTGATACTATAGCTCTCTCGGTTCAACTCAACAAACTCTTTACTTTTCATGTATGTATTGATCAATGACATAGTACATCCCCTTACAACTCATTCCCAATCTCAATAATCATCATTTCACCCCCATTAATATTTGCAACCAACTTGCTACGTCCATTTCTATAGATTTACTTACCACCCAAGCCACGATGATCTGCTTAAGCTTTAATGTGCTTTGAACAATCAGCAGCTATGTCACTCAATCAATTTGACTGCATTTATGAATTATGGCAATTATGGTGGAAACACCACATTGACATTCAGAAATTGAGACAGCTCATCATGATTAATCTTATTTGTACTTTTGTGAATTAGCACAAAGTGCCAAGCAGTACCCGGGGAATTCTATTATATAACTAGAAATACATCATATATATATAATAATAATCGCCAAAATTTGAATATAAAATGGGCATTATGCATCATGGAACTTGATATATATTCATATTTATTTTACCCCATACAACTTTCAACATTCAATTTTTAACTCAACTAGTATATCTGCAACGATCAACAGCTTATATATTACAATTGAAATTGGAATTTTACCGAACTGCAATTATGAATATACTAATTACACAGCATAATTACAATTTACAACCGATTGACGTCTCAATTTTTGCATTATATATGCTAGTTGGGTATTTAGATGCTTAGACAGAAAGATCATAACGATCCGATTGACAAATAAACATATAACCTATGTAGTGATTGAAACTAAAGCATATCATTGATGTGTATGATTGATGAACTAAACATTGAAACTTGAAAACATGGCTCATATGGTTAAAGTATAGATGATCAAATATCAGTAATTTTAATAATTTAATATTCGGTTAGATTGATTGATGTTGACTTCTTTGATAATTTTACTAAGCTTGAGTAGATGCAATACTATTGTAGAGTACAATAGGAGTCAATATCAACCATTATGTTTGATGAATTGGAATGTAGTATTTGAGAACAGCTACGGAACATACAGATATGATTCAATATTGCGTTCGTATAATCTATTACTTATACTCTTAATCCACAAAGGACATTATATATAATTAGACATAATTATCATCCATGAATCAGATGCTTAAATATCTTGGCTGTATTCGCAAATGAATCTTGGCTGTATTCTCATAACTGTCTGATTGTCATTCATGTATTGATCATTTCATAAATTGTGATTGGTTCTTTACTTGATATTATTTTAAAATAGATATTCGCTAACATGGAATGTATTATAAACAATTTCAACCATGGTAACGATTCATAAATATTGACGTGAGATTTCTTTTCCTAATATAGAATATTGTTCAAAATATTTTTTTAATGTCATGATTACAAATATTGAGCGGGCTTGAAAACAGCTTATTATCAATAAATTTCTACTAAAATATTATCATTATATATTGCAATATTTATAATTATATAATATTTTTATAATTAATATAATTATTATATAATCAAGTACGTAAATAATTTGGCTAATTATACTATTATATATTTTTTATCATGATCTAATCTACGTGGCAAAATATTTTATTTTATATATATAAAGTTTACTTAACTTTTATATAATGAAAATTAGATGGTCTAATTTCAAAAGATTTTATTGATCTAATACTTGTATCGATAATGAAGATTAATCAAGCCTTCAATTTTATGTTACCCAGGAAGAAAGGTTTTAAATTTGTTTAATAAAATGGAAACATCATCATGATTTTTTACAATAGTGTATTCCATGCGATAACTAATACCATAGCGATTGAACTTCTATCAGTATTGTCAACTTTGAAAATCGGAGAAACCTAAATTTCTGTGCGTTTGTGTCTTCGGCTTTTCCAAAATTTCCCCAGAAATTTCATAGACATCTGGGCTTTCCCGAACTTCTTTAGTTAGATCACTTTTCCACTGTTGTAAAAGTCTTTTTATTATAGCTAAACAGCTCTGGCTTATCAGAAGAGAAGATTACATTGTTGGTATGCTTTATCTTATGATTATTGTTGGCTTGAGGTGATGTTCACTTATGTTCACAGGTCTTCAATGGTGCTTTTCATGGTTTAGTGAAGTTAGTTGAAGAATTCGAATTTGTGCCTAAAATTAGTGTTTATGATGAAGATGATGATGAAGATGATGATGAAGGTGATGAAGGTGATGAAGACGATGAAGATGATAACATATCTAGGGAACTTGCCACACCCATGATTACTGCTTGTCCTTCTAACTTGAAAGAATCTCACTTTGATTTTACTTGATGACAAAGCTTGGTAATGTCAGAAAATGAATGTTGAATGTTAATGAAAAATGATGATTCCTGAAAAGTTATAAACCAACGAGCCTGAAGTCATATCTAGAGAGCTTGCCACTCCCTGGATTACTGTTTGCCTTTTTAACTTGATGGATTTGACTTTGATTTTACTTGACGTTTATTCTGATGAAATTGAACATGGTGATTTGTGAAATTAAATGTTGAATGTGAATGAAAAATGATGATTCCTGAAAAGTTATAAACCAGCAAGCCTGAAGTCATATCTAGAGAGCTTGCCACTCCCTGGGTTACTGCTTGTCTTTTAAACTTGACAGAATTTGACTTTTATTTCATTTGATGGAATTAAACATGGTCATTTGTGAAATTAAATGTTGAAGGTGAATGAGAATGATGATTCCTGAAAAGTTATTAACCAACGAGCCTGAGGTCATATCTAGAGAACTTGCCACTCCCTGGATTACTGTTTGTCTTTTTAACTTGATAGAGTATGACATTGATTTTACTTGACGTTTATTGCAATGGTCCATGTTGAACAAGTTTTCATTGAATACTTAAAGTTTTTCGGGTGCTGATATGAGAGAATTTGTGAAGAATATGACAGTTGTAATTTAGAGATAGTCCATTGAAACCCCCAATGGTTGGAACACATTGGTTGGATTGATCTCTTAATAGCTTCATGATTATTTAAACAGTTTCTCAAATTGAAGTTGAAGAAGCTTATAAGTCTTAGTTCAAATGATACAGTTGATTTGAAAGCCAATTCCTATTGGTTTTCATTCAACCACGCTAAATTTTTAAATGATTCATTAACCTGGTAAGGCAAAAGCCAGGTTAAGAGAAAATCAGAAAAAAGACGAAGAAAAAAAAAAAAAGTAAGGCAAAAGCCAAATACACATATAGCCACCCACAACCTTTTGTTAAATTAAATATCATGATGATTCCCTCCAATGCTCTCGAAGTGAACTCCACATCACTTCTTGATCAATGGAGAATCAAAATTTTTTTAATTTTTCAAAAAAAAAAAAATTCCAACTTTAGGAAACACCTTTAAGGGATACCCCTGGCTCTCAGGACCCCAGTGGACCGGTTATAACTTGCTGAATTTAATTATTCAGTGAGTTATGGCCAAAAAACCTCGTGCAAACCAACTTCGGCGAAGCTATGTCAAATTTTTCAAAATG
>JAKTWW010000278.1:0-37410 GCA_030582255.1 Hansenula subpelliculosa
ATATTATAATCAATTCTCACGTTATTCAATGTTCCCTAACATTAGATATTCGTCATGATACTAATAATCAATATACCCAAAGCAACCCAGACACACAAGACATCCAGACACACATCCAGACACACATCCAGACACACATCCATTCAGTAGTGTCTTTTACTTGTCATATTACCCAGAAAAGCATATTAGAGTAGTTTCATAAAAGTTCATGTTGTTTTTTGAAATTTCCAATTTGCGAAAGATGAAGTTTTAGTGAGATAAATTTAGTTAAAATCATATTTATTTTTAAAAAAGTTCTAAATCGTCATAAAGTTTGCTTTCCATACCTTTTACAAGCTTAAGGAAGCAAACGGCACATAGTTTTTGGGCCAATAAATTTGTGGTTAGCTGTTTATAACTAGCTACTACCATGTTGACTAGCATTAAGATTAATAGTTGATAATATATACTCGCCCGCTGATTATGTAATTTTAAATATTTGAATTTCGCGAATCCGATGGTCTTGATAATTTGTTACAAAAGTTTAGGAGCAAGGTCTATAACTATAGTCTCAGACTGGAAGTATATTCAACTTTTGTTAATACTTGCAGGAATATGACGATTCAGTACCATGTATTTTATTTGCCGATATCATAGACTTCAGTAGTTTCTTGGGTAAGTTATAAGGTCAAGCGAATTTATTAATTCTTATACATTTAATATCTATAAAGTATATCTGAATTGAGGATTTTCTCTATCAGTTAGATCAGCAAACTCTTGATTAGCAATAAAATGATCACCATTTTTCTCAGCAAACTTATTTCTTGCCTTGTTATCAAAATGATACGAAAGATATAAAGTCAGTAAAATCAATGCTGACAGGACATAACAAACCAAGATTGTTATTTTAGCCGAGTGAAATGAAGGAGCTTCATCATCTCTGAATGTTTGAGGCCCAATTAAGTTACCAGCGCAAAAACCAACCAAATAAAATGCATTTCCAACAACTTTTTTGGTGTGACCTGCAATATTAGAACTATAGATTGTTAAGCAACCAATCATACCCATTGGACTAACTTGCATAATATATAAGCCACCTAATTGAACATTATTATTTGATCCAAAAGCTAACAAACAAGTCCCCGTTATTGCAATCAACAATGCACATATGCTGATTGGTATTCTATGTTTAACAATACCAATACTATAAAGACTTGCCATGAAAATACACCCTAAAATTCCAACAGCTCCTAATGGTAAGTTCAATAATAATGATTGTTTGGTACTATAACCAAGGTTTGATATTAGAATACTTGAAAAGTTCGTGATTGCACCATTTGGAATTTCATCCACAATTCCAAAAAAGAAGATTAACCAAACTCTATAATCTGTGAAACATTTCTTAACGTGATACCATTTGAAATATCTAGAACCAAAACCTTGATTATTTCTTCTGTTTCGTTCAACCACTTGTAATTTTTCTTATTCTATTGAAAACCATGCATGCTGTTGCTGGTATATCAGGGAAATAAACCATAAAAATTATTCCTAAAACAATAGCTGTCATCAAACCAATGGTTAAAAAACAAATTTTCCAACCTGGAATTGAAAAGGAATCCTCATTAATCCATAAACCGTAAGCAATTGAATATCCAAAAAAAGAGCCAAAGCATGTAGCCGATAGATACAAGCTGACTAGATGGGTTTAATTCTTTGTATCAGCTTCACTATATCACCTATTATGCTTATCAATTGAGTTTATTGCTGCATTAGAATTTTTAAGCACTCCAAATTAATTCGCTTTTGAATTCTTGCGATATCAGATCTGGTACTTATCCTTATATTGGAAAGGTCTTGCTCTATCTATGAGTCTTTACATCAATTTGTTCTTTTCAAAGATGCTCAAACAGAGCCGATAGATTGCAGTTCTGGTCAGATACAATTTATATTGTGTCGTCGTTCTCTCATACGTATCAGGTAGATGAATTCATCAGTGAATTATTGGAACACCGCGAAAAAAAAAAAAATATCACGATGAAAAGATCACTGGCACTTACAATCATCTTAAATTTATCTTGATCTTTATTGTGAGGTAAATAATGATGCCATCTATAACTCATAATTAATTTGACACAGCAACAATTATCGGCCTTCACTGAACTAGTCTTAAGTATCCATGGATTCAATCTCTGGTAGCAATAACGCCCAGAACTTATCATACAATATATATACGAAAATACTTGAGATAAGACTTCATTATATTCATCATGAACTTCAAGTGCTTAACAACTACTTCCAAACTACAACTTTTTCTTTAATGCATGACTCTTCGGAAACATGAATTATAAGACTTATGAACAGATCTTTTCAACTCCAGTTTTCGCTCACCCCATAACCCAAAGCCACTGTGACGAAAATCTGCAACGCTATGATATTATTGAAGCCACATTTATGATAGGTTGAAATATAATTAAACAAATCAAATTTCCTTCCACTTTCATCTCTCCAATACCAATTCAACAATCTACAAAAGAATCATGAACCCTCCTGTATCTTCAAAACGTCCAAATTTTTTGATAATTGTTGCTGATGACTTAGGTTTCACTGATTTATCACCATTTGGTGGTGAGATTGATACGCCTAATTTAGATAGACTATCAAAAAGAGGTTTAAGATTCACTGATTTCCATACTGCTGCTGCTTGCTCACCAACACGTGCAATGTTAATGAGTGGTACTGATAATCATATTGCCGGTGTTGGTCAAATGGGTGAATCATTGAGACACTTCAATGAAGAATTGAAAGGGAAACCAGGTTATGAAGGAATTTTACATCAAAGGGTAGCTGCTCTTTCAGAAATACTTCAAGAAGAAGGTTATTTCAATACACTATCCGGGAAGTGGCATTTAGGTTTGACTCATGAATCCTCACCAAAGAGAAAAGGTTTCGATAAAACATTTGCACTTTTACCAGGAGCCGGTAATCATTACAAATATTATCCATTAGACCCATCTGGTGAAACTCCAAATAGTTTCTTGCCACCTCTATTTGAACATAATGGTAAATTATTCCATGCTGGAAAAGAAGAGGATCGTATTCCTGATGATTTTTATAGCACAGAGTTTTTCACAGATGAGTTATTAAGACAATGGAAATCAGAAGAACGTGGTGATAAACCCTTTTTCAGTATGCTTACCTATACTGCACCTCATTGGCCATTACAAGCGCCAATGGAAGTTGTTGAGAAGTACAAGGGTGTTTATGATGAAGGTCCAGCAAAATTAAGACTTTCAAGGCTAGAGAAAGCTGCTGAACTTGGCATTATTGATAAAAATGTAGTTCCTCACCCAGTGAAATTGAAACATGAAAGTTGGGATAGATTGACACAAGATGAAAAGAGAAAAGAATGTCGTATTATGGAAGTTTATGCTGCAATGGTGGATGTTTTGGATAAACAAATCGGTAGGATTTTGAATGAATTGGAATCAAATGATGAACTTGATAATACTTTCATATTATTCATGTCTGATAATGGAGCAGAAGGTGCAGTATGGGAGGCTTTTCCTATGAAAAATAACATTGTTTCTTTGGTTGCTCATGAATATTACAATAATAGTTATAATAACATTGGTCAAAAGGACTCATTTGTTTATTATTCAGATGAATGGGCACAAGCTGCAACTGCCCCAAACTACATGTATAAATTCTATTCTGCAGAGGGTGGTATAAGATGCCCTTTGATTGTGTCATATCCAAAACTGATAAACGATCAGCTCTCTGGTTCTATTTCAAATAGCTTTTTAACTGTTATGGATATCTTACCAACTGTTCTTGAATTGGCTGGAATCAATCATCCAGGAACTAAATTTAAGGGAAGAACAGTTGTTGAACCTCGTGGTAAAAGTTTTCAACGTGTTTTAAAAGAACCTAAAACTGAAATCCATACATACGAAGACTCAAAAGCTATTGGCTGGGAACTGTTTTCTCAAAAGGCTATAAGAAGAGGTGATTATAAATTATTGTTTATCCCAGCACCATTTGGAAGTAATGAATGGGAGTTGTACAATGTCAAGAAGGATCCAGGTGAAACCGTGAATTTAGTAAGTAAAGAACCACATATTTATAAAAAGCTGATTAAGGATTGGGCAATTTATGTTTCTGAGACCGGTTTAATTGAGGTTTCAATGAATGATGCTATTACGCAAAGATATCAAGATTTTAAAAATTTCTTTCCGGCTGACAACTAAATAAGTGTTGTATAGAGTTTCACATACCAAATGTATCCCATGATTTTAAGTTGCTTGTAAGACTGGTAAATATATCAGGTGGAAGTTCTTTTGATAAAGGATGGAAAAGATTCATCATTTCATTATGATCAAAATCATCAATCTCATGTGAAAATGTTGTTAATATGTCATCCATTAATAATGTATTAGGTGATACTACTGCCATTGTTGATTTGTGATTCGGTACTCTTGTGATATCACTGTCATTTGTGCTATCCCTATTTACTTTGATTTTACTGAATAATAGGTCCAATTCTTTTAGTCGTATATCATTTTCAATAGCAGTAAAGTTACCAGCTTCAGCCATTAATTTGTTAAGTTTTCTTCCCAGTCTAATAATCTCTTGATAAGAATCACCAGTCATATATAATACCAATAATGATGAGAAAAGATATCTAGCATCCCAAAACCCAAAATTAGAAAACAACCCAGTTTTCCGTAGTTCTTCAAGAATTGAAATATTTGAACAAGCAGCACTAATACATTTTTTGGTAGCTTGGTTTATCTCTGGTGTGTTCTTTATATTTTGTTGACCACTAAATATTGACAAAATCAATGGTCTTATGGTAATAATCACAATTTGGTTCAATCTCAAGTATAGGTTTGCCGAAGTTCTATCGTTTGGAGTGATGATTAGTCCTTTCAATGTCGGTGGTAAACTTTGCTGAAAATTACTAAGTTGACTAAGAGATTTCAAAAGATCTGAAACTCTTTTAATGGAAGTTGGTTTATAGATTGTTTTCATAATATCAGCTATTATCATTGCAAGCTTTGAGTTATATTTTAGCACCTCATTATTGAATCCATCATTTAATTCAGTTATTGGATCCAGTTCAACAGTTATATCATCAAATTCAACGTGGATAGGCTGTCCCAATTTCGCAGCCCATATACTATCCATAATATAACATGTCCACCATAATCTTCTTCTTTTCTCTCTCTCCACCAAATTTGTTAATTTTGACTTTCTGTGTAAACCTAATAATAAAGCAGCCCGTATTGCCAGCCCATAATAACATGAGGATGTATTGGATCTATTTAAACCTTGTTGATAAAATGCAATAAGTAAAAGAGTTTGGATAAGCTCTATTGTTGGCACTTCAAAGTCCCCTTGAAATATTTTCATACCTACCTTGTAATAATTTATACCAGGAACCTCAATGGTTAATGTTTCATTTAAATATTGTTGTCCAATGGCTAATGTCAAAAGAAAGTAACACATCCAAGAAGGGTTATTAGTTTTCAATCCAGTTGAGTAGTTTTCCTCAATTTCAATTAAGAATTTTGGAGAATCAAATAAGTAATATTCATGTCCAATCAATTTGATAGCTTTTTTCACCAAGAAAAATGAATTCTCTTTTTCAGGAAGGGATAATATACCACTTATATGATTATTCATTGATGGATCTGAATAATAATATCTCATGGAAGCTTTATTTGATGGGATGAGGCTCTCCTCATCACCAATATCTAGAAAGGAATAAAGAGAGCTATCAGTAGCAGATGATGTTTGGAAACAGCTATCTTGCAAGACCACGTTATCTGAATTTGGATTCTCTTGATCACTTGGTTCAATTGATTCTGAATGAATATTTCTCAAAAGGTTCAATTCCTTTTCCATTTGATCAGCTTTCTGCTGAAGTTTCTGTAGCTCTAATTCTGAAACCGAAACAATCCTATCACGTTCAGGATAACCGCATTCTTTATCAAATGAAACGCAGTTTCGACATCTGGGACGTTCTTTATCTTGTTAGATCTAAGCATTTCCAATGATCCCAATGACGAATTTACTCACCACCTGAACATTTGATTTTATGTACTCTGCATCTTTGACATGCGAGGTGCGATCTTCCACTAGATTTCACCTTCAGGTATTTCAACTTGGTAGACATGGTTCTTGATGTTAATGTTAATGTTGTTCTGTATATATCGGAGTTCATGGCCTTTTTTCCCTTCCTGTGCGATAAATAGATTCGCGTGAGAAAGCTTTTCGTCCGGCTTTACCAAACTATTCAACAAAACAAAAACACTGATGCAAAAAAAAAAAAAATCTACTATTGATAAAAATCTACTATTGATAAAAATCTACTATTGATAAAAATGTTTTGACAGCTCTACATACAGTTACTCATAAGTGCTATCTGTATTATATCTAACTATGCAAAAATTGGGCTCAACTCCTTCATTGGACCAGCCAATTTGGAAGGACCTCTTTTTATATAATCACCATATGTTGATTCACCAACAACACCACCATTGTCCCTATCCCAAACAACTTTACCTCTAAGAACTGTATACTTAGGCCAGTTTGTGAAGCTCATACCTTCATACGGAGAATAATCAATGTCATGATGTAACATATCATTATTTAGTTCAAAAGGTTTCATTTTACCCTTTGGATACCAGATTGTGAAATCCGCATCTAGACCAACACCAATTGTACCTTTTCTATCACTTAGTCCATAAAGCTTTGCAGGGTTTGTGCAGCATAATTCAACAAATTTTTGTGGAGTAATTCTACCTGTTTCCACTCCAAAACAGAATAATAAAGGTAATCTAGTTTCAATACCAGGTAGACCATTTGGAACTTGTTTATAATGTGGCAATCCATTAATTAGGCCAGATTTTTTGCCCATTGGATGATTATATTTAGTTGGCGCATGATCACTTGAGAACACTGTGACTGTACCGTTTTGGATACTTTTCCAAACACCGTCTAATTCTTTTTGGTTTTGTCTTAAAGGTGGTGAGCAAATATATTTGGCACCTTCAAATACATCATCCTTATTTTTATGATGATGACAATCATGCTTCAAATAATCACTTGTTAAGAATAAGTATTGAGGACATGTTTCAGCATAAATTGGAGTAAGACACTTTTGAGCATTTTCAACATGACTTAATGCAACTTCTGAAGACATATGAACAATTAAAATTGGAACATCAATCAATTTTGCCAATGATATCACTCTGTATGAAGCTTCCTCTTCTGCAGCAACTGGTCTTGAAATGGAATGATAATAAGGATCAAGTAATTTTTTTGCTTGTAATTTTTCATTAATAAAATCAATAACGTCAGAGTTTTCAGCATGAATCATTGTTGTAACCTCCAATTTTCTAGTTTCCAAAAGAATATCCAAGAGTTGGGAATCATTCAGTTTATATCTTGGATATGTAGTGTAAACTTTTATACTTGTGATACCTTCCTTCTTAACAATTACTGGTAATTGTTCCAGCATTTCTTTGGTAGGGTCTGAAACAATTAAGTGAAACCCATAATCACAATAACTACCAGTTGAAGCTCTCTTATGGTAATCCGTAATAGTGAACTGTAAGTCATATTGTCCTTTGGTTTGAATGGCAAACGGTAATATTGTAGTATTACCTCCAGCAATAGCACTTCTACTACCACTTTCAAAATTGTCGCCTGTTGGAGCATTATCCTGATCAATATGAACGTGAGAATCAATCCCACCGGGTGTTATGAAAGCACCTTCAGTATCAATAGTTTTAGTACCTTCTAAGGGCTCTATTGACATACTTTTGATGATTCCGTCTTTGATACCAATGTAAATGGATGGTGGTAATATGTCTGAGGCTGTGACAATATATCCGTTGTAAATAACTAAGTCATAGACCATTGTTGATGATTATTTTTGTAGGATAACATTCTGTGGCTAAAAATCATCAGGGTGAACTGTAGGATGCCCAATATCTTTATATATCTGTCGATGATGGTTGTTGACCTTGTTCAATTCGTTCTGGAAACTAAATCAAATTCACAGTTAACAAAATCTCCGAATAGGAAAACTCGGCCAAGATCTCCGATCAGAATTAAAATCGATTAAGTACTTATATTATAAATGAGAAACAATGTAACACACAAACTAATGGCTAGTAGTGTTCAATAAATAACTCTATCCATACCCATGACTACGGCTCATCTGGAAAGACTTCCAAAGGTTGAAGATCCAGAATATCTAAATGTCAAAAAGAAGTACAAGATCCTATTGATCAATCCAAACAGTACAGAATTGATGACATTGAATTGTCTTCATATGGCTGAAAATCATTTAGCACCAGATGTGACACTATATGGATATACTGCACCTAAACCATCACCTTCTGCAATTGAGTGTCATCTTGATGGCGTTCTTTCATCAGCTGCTACTTTTAGAGATGTTCATAAATATGTTGGGGAAGTTGATGCTTTACTAGTTGCTTGTTTTTCAGATCACCCGTTAGTAAATTGTTTAAGAGAAGAGTTTGATATTCCAACTTGTGGTATCTTTGAAGCGGGAATATATAGTGCAAGACTTATTGGTGGTAGATTTGGGGTTGTAACTACAGTTTATAGAAGCTCAATTCGTCATGGAGATTCCATAAGAGCAATGGGTCTAGATGGTTTTTGTGCTGGTTTACTGAGTACCAATTTGAAGGTTGGTGAGCTTCACTCAAAACCTAGAGGTGAGGTGTTAGAACTAATTACAAACTCTGCTAAAAGACTAACTGAAGAGAAAGATGCTGATGTTTTAGTGCTAGGATGTGCTGGTATGGCTGATATGCAAGAAGCAGTTACGGCAGCTGTTAAAGATAATGGTGTTCAAGTAGTTGATGGTGTAGTCGCTGGGGTTAACATACTGACGTCCCTTGTTAGATCCAATTTGAGAACATCATCAAGAGGTTTGTTTTCAAGCAGCGCAGACTCGAGAATAACGAGAGGCCAAGATTACTTATAATTACATGTATATAATTTAACCGATTTTTTGACATCGGAGATATGTCTGCGAAATTCCGTACACTCTTTGACGAACTTTATGAAAAAAAAAAATATCGAAATCAACACTACTTCTCTCTTCTTCATTTTCAACTCTATTTAGTCAAGTAAATAAATAACAATGACACAAATCAAACCTAGAGTACTTTATATTCCATGGGATAATCCTGTCCATGATGAAGAAGCTTGGAAGACTTTAAATGAAAACTTTGAGTTGGTGATTTATGATTTCAACACTGTGGAGGAATACATGGAAGAATTAAAGAAGCCAAATTTTGGTAAAATCGGCCCAATTGATGCTATTTGTCGCTCCACATGGTTGAAATCGAGTCCATATATCCATCATTACATTTTACGGGGTGAGCCAATCAGGCTTCTTCCAGAAACCTGCAAAATAGTAGTACAATCAGGACATGGATATGACATTGTTGATGTTGATTATTTGACTTCACGTAATGTTGTGTTTTGTAACTCACCAGATTCTTGCTCAAGGGCAACAGCTGATGTTGGTGTATATTTGGTTCTATCAGCATTTAGATATCTTACATTTGCAGAACATTGTTTAAGAACGCCAGGTGCATATTATGATTCTCAAGTTATATCAAATATTGGTGAAGATCCAAATAATAAAACCTTGGGAATTATTGGACTTGGTGATATTGGTGTGCTAACTGCACAGGTATGTAAGGCATTAGGGATGAATATCATTTATCATAATAGATCAGCTAAACCTCATTTAGAAACAATGATTCCAGGAGGAGCTAAATATTGCTCTACAATAGATGAATTATTTGGTGAAGCTGATTGTATATTCGTTGCATGTCCATACACATCTGAAACTAAACATTTGATTGATTTTCAAGCATTTAAAAAGATGAAATCTAGAGTAAGAATTGTCAATATTGCTAGAGGTCCAATAGTGGAAGAAGCTGCTATTATCGATGCTTTAGAAAGAGGTCAATTAGTTGGTGCTGGTTTTGATGTTCACGAATTTGAACCAAAGATCCATGAGAAACTTATCTCCAATTGGAAGATAACTCTTACACCACATGTTGGAGTTTGCGCACGTGAAAGTTTCCAAAACTTTGAAAGAAAATGTGTCAATAACTTGATGCAATTCTTTTATGAAAAGAAAACTCCGCATTCTATCGTCAATTCCAGTGTATATGAAAAGTTATATAGATAGTTCAGATACATATGACCAGGCTTGACTTACTGGTAAAACTTCAACAACAAGTTGACTCCATCGTCGATAAGATCGGAGTGGCTCGAGAGATCTCCGTCTGTGATTCGGGAAACTCGACGATGCGATAACGGGAAAAAATAAAAAGCTAAACAATGTACGAGTTGAACCAGTTCATTATCAAAAGAGTGATTTGCTCTAATCGCACCCTTATCAACTCATGATGATAATGATAATGATGATGAGGAGGAGGAGTGGGAGAAAGAGAATTATGATGAGAGAGATTCAAACCATGGGGGATAAATAAACTAGCTATTCCAGGAAATTGGATAATCATAATGCACCAAAAACACAACACTCAGAAGTACAATAACTGAAACACACAGTCTTTTAATATTTTACGCCACTCGTACAAAACATCAATGGTCAGCTGGAAACAAATCAAGTCAAAACTGGAGCTACATCCAGATGAATCCACATATTCCGATGGTATATTATTTTCAAACAAATCGTTGGATCCTGTACCTCAATACTCGGATCAAAGACAATGGGAATGGTTTTCAATCTTGGGGTTTTGGATTGCTGAGGCCATGTCTATTTCAATGTATCAAGTTGCTTCTTCTTCGATTTCTGCTGGTTTGAGTCCTGGTTTAGCTATTCTAGCTATTGTTATTGGTCATATCATTGTCTCTGTTCCTGCAATGTTAAATAGTTTGATTGGTGCTAAATATGGTATTTGTTTCCCAATAATGTCTAGGTATTTTGGAGGAACATCTCCAAATATATCAGGATCTCTTATATTTGTTGGAATTAGAGGTATTGTTTGCGTTTTATGGTTTGGAACTCAATCTTATCAAGGTGCACAATGTATTGCTTCAATGCTTCAAGCTATATGGCCTTCTTTTAACAATTTTCCTAACCATTTATCAGAAAGTGCAAAGATTACAAGCGCTGAATTATTATGTTTTTTTATTTTTATCATTATTCAAGCACCAATTTTATATTTGAATGTTAATCAATTAAGATATTTATTTTTAGCTAAAATCATTATTTTACCAATTTTTGGGATAGTCTTATTTGCTTGGGCTGTTAAAACAGCTAATGGATTTGGTCCAATTTTTGAACAAGGTAATAATATCAAAGATGGTACACCGGTTGCAGTTGTGTTTTTCAAATGTATGATTTCAGCAATTGGTCCAAAGGCAACTTTAGCTTTAAATATTTCTGATTTTACAAGATATGCTAAAAAACCAAGACAAGTTTGGTGGCCACAATTTGTTGGTTTAGTTATCCTTGTTAGTCTATGTGGTATTTTAGGTATTATTGTCACATCAGCTGCAAAGGTCATTTATGGAGTAGAAACATGGAATCCTCTACAAGTTGAAAAATTATGGAATAATAGAGCTGCACAATTTTTTTCATCAACATGTTGGGCATTTGCAATTATTGGAACAAATATTTCCGCAAATTCAGTCTCGTTTTCATATGATTTATCGTTATGGTTCCCACGTTGGATTAATGCTAGAAGAGGTGCTTATGTTTGTATGGTTTTAGGTATTTGCGTTTGTCCTTGGTATATTCAAAATTCTGCTAAATCTTTTTCAAGTTTTTTGGGTGGTTATTCATTATTTTTAGCTCCAATTGCTGGGATAATGTGTACTGATTTTTACATACTTAGAAAAAGAAAAATCAACATCCCAGGTTTATACAAAGCTAATGGTCCTTATACATTTTATCATGGATTTAATATCCCTTGTTTCATTGCATTCATTTGTGGTATTGCACCAAATTTACCAGGTTTGGCACACGTTTGTGGTAACAAATCTATTCCAAAAGGTGCGATTTATCTTTATTCAATATCATATATTACTGGTGTTGTTATTTCTTCTATTGTTTATTATTTGATTTGTACATATTTTCCTAAACTTTGGATGGCAGATTTAGAAAATTTCGAAGAAGATCCAGGTAATACAATTGTTGATTCAAATGTCAGTGAATTTGTCGAAGGTGTTGAATTAAGCATTGGTGCAGAAAGCTCGAGTCTTTCTCTCCGTGAAAAAGGTGGAACTATTAAAGTCCATCCATCACAAATTTCCAATTGAGTTGTTTGTTTTTATTTTGCTCTCATAATAGTCCTGTTTTTACTTACTATATATCTATATCATTTTATCACCAAGAGGAAATTCACTACTGTAAAGCTTTCAATGAATTTATTTAGTAGTATATAAACTCCAAATGAACCTAAAACATATCTTCTTGTCCAGGTACTATACGAATATAATATGAAATATAAGCTACAAAATTAATATTCAAATCCTCTATATTATATTAGTTCACTAATTATTTATATATTTCATTAGGAACATACTTTGTTTCGATACTTCCCTTTTGATCAACAAGTCTTGAATATAATTCAGGACGGCGATGTCTTGAGAAATCAAACATTTTCTGTTTACCATTAATCGTTTCATCTAAATCAATATCGATAATTAATAATTCATCATCTTCAGTTTTAGCTTGTGCAATGACTTTCCCATTTGGATCAACAATTATTGAGCCACCAATTAAACCTTGGCCATCTTCAACACCACATTTCGCCACCGAAACAGCAAAACATGAGTTGAAGTAAGCATTAGCAGTAGTTGATAAATCACTATGATATTGTCTTAGTTCTTTATTTTCTTTGGAACCAAATAATGAAGTACCATTAGAGGCTGTATTATAACCATTTAAACAAAGATCCATACCTTGCAAAGCATAAGACCTCCAAGCTTCAGGCCATCTTCTATCATTACATATTAGCATACCAATTGTTGAATCAATCCAATCAGGATTTGATTTATATGCTGGGAAACCTAAATCACCATATTCAAAATATCTTTTCTCTAATTGTTGAAATTCAATACCTTCAGTTGGGTTATCAAACCCTGGTAAATGTGCTTTTCTATATTTCTGGACAATCTGACCTTTATTGTCAACCAGAATGTATGTATTAAAATGATGACCATCATTTGTTAATTCTGCATAACCTAAACCAAATCCAATGTTTAATTCTTTAGCAGAATCAAATAACGGTTTAACTGTTTTTGATTTACTAATATCACCTTTTTCGAAATATGAATCAACTTCTTCTTGAGATTCAATGAACCATCTTGGGAAAAATGAGCAAAGAGCCAATTCAGGGAATACAGCTAATTTAGCATTTGCTGTAGCAGCTTTTTTCAATAAACCAATCAGTCTTGCAACGGTATCATTTTTGGGAGTTTTCTTTTGAATTGGTCCTAATTGGACTCCTGCAATTGTGAACTTTCTAATACCATTTGTCATCTTAAGTGATGAATAATCAACTTTCAACTTATAATTTCTCTTTCATTTGAATAGATCAATCTAACACCGTGGAGATATCAAGTTTTTATATCTGTTCTCTTCAATCACTTGTTTTGTTCGGAGATCTAAAGTAAAGTTCCCCGATCGTTCTAATCAATCCGGAGAAGATTGGGAGAAACTCCATGGAGAACAGTTGATAAAACATTTGATCAACTCCACCATGAAGTGACACAAAGGGTTATCTACCAAATGGTGTGAATTTAAGTGATTCAATTTACACTCCAATTATCTTATAAGATACTTTTATTTTTGGAATTTGTTTTGGCAACTTCTCCGTTGAGTATTTATATTGAAAGATCCCAGAATCAATTGTTGTTGCTAGAATTGAACAAACTGCAATATTTCTCACTGACAACTACGAGAAAGACATTGAAGAATTTGCAAGCACATCAACCTCTTATATATCATACCAATACATCCCGTAATCCTAAATCATAAAATAAATCATAAAATTTTCTCTTTCAGCTTTCTTGCCAATATAATTAGTAAGGTTTTTTTCTCTGTCATCAACGATGTTGTTTAACCGTTTCCGTCTAAATTTTAGCAAACAATATCTTCAGTTATAAAAAGCACTATTAGAGCACAAATATTAAACCATTTACCATAACTAAGTTATCTGCAGTAAATCATCATTATGAGTAATTGGATGAGTAGAAAAATTTCAGACCTTCAACTATCCCCTTTGGATATTTTGATTGTTGGTGGTACAGGCGGGTTAGGAAGAGCAATTGGAAGAACGTTAGCTTCATGTGGTGCGCATGTCACAGTTGTTGGACAAACATTTAGAGATGAAGGTGTCTCAAATATATCATTTATTCAAGCAGATTTAAGCTCAATTGAAAATTCAAAACAAGTTGCTTCATCATTAGATGTTTCTAAAACTGATGTTGTTTTATTTACTACAGGTATTATTGCAGCTTCTAAAAGGGAAGAAACTAATGAAGGTTTAGAAAAAGATTTAGCTGTTAGTTATTTAAATCGTTTAGCAATGTTGAATATAATTGTACCAAAATTGAAAAGTGTTCCAAATTCATTAGGTTTTACACCAAGAGTGTTTTTAATGGGATTTCCAGGTAATAATCAATTAGGTGATAAATTAGATGATCTTAATCAAGAAAAAAGTTATGGTGTTATTTCAGCTCATATGAATACAGTCGCAGGTAATGAAGCTTTAATTGTAGAGAATCAAGATCGTTATCCAAATGTCAAATTCTTTGGTTTAAATCCAGGTATTGTTAAAACAAATATCCGTAGCAATTTACTTGGTACTGGATATTTTGGATCAATTTTAGAATGGGTTTTAAGTTGGTTTACATATACACCGGAACAATATGCTTCAAATGTTACACCGTTAATTGTTGCCCCAGAATTGGAGAAATATAACGGGTCAGTTTTCAATAATAAAGCTAAAGAAATTCCAGTTTCAAAAGGTATGACTGAAGAACATGCTCATAAGTTTGTTCAAGCTTCAATTGACTTGTTGAAGAGTAAAGGGATTAATGTTTAAACGTGTTTAATATGTAATTTGTAATATTTTGTTAATTATAATTGAATGATATTTAATGGTCATAAAGTGGATGTAAATATTAACATATAATATTTCATGACTGCATGATCTTTATTGAGACGTTTCTTATCGCATGTCGTACAACATTAATTTGTAATATAATAATATGGGGGAATCACAGCTAGTAATTATTATTGAGCTGAATCTGGAATAATCAAGTCGCTGTAATCAATTATTATACGATATAGCGGAAGAAAACTAACTAGCACTAGCAGCTAGCTATATATAAATATAATACTTATTAATATTTAACCCGAGCTAATTTTATGTGGGCCGAAATATAAATTATAATATATTATATAAATTAAACATTATATAATTATATTAATAATTATAAATATTATATTATATATTATAAAATAATATTAATGTTATATAATATTAATTTATAAATATTTTGATCAAAATTTATAAAAATATTTATAACGTCGACGAACTCGACTTATAAATTATTATATTATATATATTATATATATTATAATTAATAATTAATATAATATTATAATTGTATATAAATTAATTATTAAATTGATATATCTGAGAAAAACAGTAAAACGATATAGCGACGTTTGCAATCAAATTTTTTTCATTCCTACGCAATTACCCATTATACATCCGCACTTATTTGCAGCAATTTACACAGTCAATTCCCCAACATTACCGTATGTCCTTGTGAATTCTGGATTCGATTCCCGCGAATTTTAAGGCACAGTTTGAAGAAGTTTGAAAGGGTTTTTTTTGTTCTTTTCCAGATTTCGAGGCGATGGCCAGGAACACTGCATTTGGATCGTTAGCTCAGCTGTTATTAAGCCGTAGTTAAGGAAGAGATTCATAGTATTTCAAACCGTTAATCATCAAATATTTCAAGATGCACGCCATTTAGCTCAATTTACCTTCCCGTTATGGTAATGGAAAAGCTTTTATTCATGTTTCGAGATGAGCTGGACCCGTTTTCAAAGATTTAAAAGAAGACTGGAATCCAACATCAAGTACATCATCAACCATTAACTGTTAAACGACTTTAAGTTCATTCATTCACAATCTCTTCTCATGCAACTATCCATATTCTTTCTCATATTCATAATATCTTGTTCATGTATCTTTTGTCAAGTTGCCAAATTTGATTACACCAAAACACATAATGAAGCGCATAGATTGCCAACTAATCTAGAGAAAAGAGATCAGAATTATAAAAGTATAAATTTCATAGATGATACAATCTCATATTATGTTAACTTAACAGTCGGATCAAATAATGAAAAAATATTAGCATTAATAGATACTGGATCTTCAGATCTTTGGATTCCAGGGCCTGATAATACAAGATGTTCAAATGGTGAACCAAATGGTCCAAGATTTGTTGATAGTCCAGATCTTCCATCTTCATCAACTTCAAATGAAACACCAAAAGAATCTCAAATACAAGAATTAGCTTATGAAATACAAAATTATTGCTCTGATTCAAATGTTTTCAATTACCATAATTCCAAATCATGGCATTCAAATGATACTTTATTCAAAATAAGTTATCTTGATGGTTCAACATCAACTGGATTATGGGGGACAGATGATGTTAAAGTTGGTAATATAAATCTTGATGATTTTTCATTTGCAGTTACAAATAGTAGTAATGCTTCAGCTATATTGGGTATAAGTTTTGTTAAAAGTGAAACAACTTATATTATGAATAATAAAAAACCTTATACTTATTCAAATTTCCCAATGAGATTAAAACAAAATGGTTATATTTCAAAAATCACATATTCTTTAAGTTCTGGTAAACAAGGTGAATATGATGGTACTCTTTTAGTTGGTGGTGTTGATCATGCCAAATATCAGGGTAAATTAACAACAATCCCAATGATTTCTGATAGTATGACAGCAGTTACATTAAATGGATTAGGTTTGAAAACAAATGGATCTTCAATTGAAACAATGTCATCAACTTTATATAAGGCTTTATTAGATTCAGGAACAACAACAGCAAATTTCCCTAAACAATTATTAAATCCATTAGCTAAAAGACTTGGTTCAAATTTAAAAACTATAAAACATGACAGTTATGATTATTATGATGTTGATTGTTCATATTTTGGGAAAAAAAATTTTACTTTTGAACTAGATTTCTCAGGTAAAATTATAAGTATTCCTTTATCAAATACAATAGGGAAACAAAATGATACATGTTTTTTAAAAATAGTATCATTAACTAATGATTTAATTATCCTTGGTGATATTTTTTTAAAATCAATGTATACAGTTTATGATTTAGAAGATAGAGAGATATCAATTGCACAAATTCATCATACTAAAGAGGAAAAAATTGAACCAATCATTAATTCAATTCCATCTGCTACAAAAGCCTCAAAATATTCATCTACTTTCACTAAACAATTATCAGAATCAACAACATTTAACATGTTTTCTACAGTGATGGTATCATCTCCAACTCCATAAGAAATAGTTCCATATCAACATAGCTAGACGCTATATAAAGTTATTTATGAATTTCCAAAATATATATATATATATATAAAACAAAAGATATTTGCATTTCATTTACCAACCTCTTGTAGATAATTTTTCTTTTTCTTTCAATTGGTCCACAGAAACACCAAACATCAATTCACCTAGATCAGTTGAATATTCTAATAATTTAATAGGATCGTCATAATGAGTAACAGCATTAACAATTGCCATTGCCAATTTTTCTGGATTTTTGGATTTGAAAATTCCTGAACCAACAAATACACCATCACATCCTAATTGCATACATAATGCTGCATCAGCTGGAGTTGCAACACCACCAGCTGCAAAATTAACCACAGAAAATTTACCATTGTTTTTGATAAGTTCTTTTAATTGATCAAATGGAATTCTATTTGCTTTTGAATATTCTTCTAATTTTGATTCATTACCTGAAATACTCAAGACATGTTTAATTTCTTGTTGAATTTGTTGAATATGTTTGACAGCTTCACTAATATCACCTGTCCCAGCTTCACCTTTTGTTCTCAACATTGAAGCACCTTCATCCACTCTTCTCAAAGCTTCGCCTAAATTTCTAGCACCACAAACAAATGGAACTTTAAATTTTTGTTTTTCAATATGATTTGATTTATCAGCTGGTGTTAAAACCTCAGATTCATCAATATAATCAATTTCCAAGGCTTCCAAAATTTGAGCTTCAACAAAATGTCCAATTCTACATTTTGCCATGACTGGGATTGAAACAGTTTCTTGTATCTCTTTAATTAATTTTGGATCACTCATACGACAAACTTGTCCAGAAGATCTCATATCTGCTGGAATTCTTTCTAATGCCATCACAGCACATGCACCTGCTCTTTCTGCTATTTTGGCTTGTTCAGCATTAACCACATCCATGATTACACCACCTTTTAACATTTGGGCAAGCCCTTTATTTAAATTATTGTTAGACATTCTCTTGGTTAAGTCAATTGATGATATTATGAAAGACAATTGACCTAAATAGTGGACAATATCCAAGGTTTTTATACACTTGATTTAGCTTTGAAAGTCTTCTCAAATGACTCCTTCCTTGTCAAAAGTCAACTTTCCATTTGACTCGGATTATTCCCTTAGAAATACGACGCAATAACTGCAATGAATCATAATCTATAACATATTCAATTGAATATGCAAATAAAAACCCCCACCATAAAAGCATAAACTTGGTAATGAAGTATATTTAATGAGTCAATCCTGCCTCGTTCGTTGTCTTATTTGAAACCTATCAAAGTACATACATATATCCGAGAATCGTTATCCGGACCGAACGACAATGACAATATTCAAGAGCTTTGTGGTTGGTGTTTTAGCTCTACAAGGTGCCTTTAAAGAGCATATCGAGCATTTAAAGAGTGTGAAAAATGGTCACCATTATTGCGAATTTGACATCATAGAAGTTAAAACAGTGGACCAATTGACTCAATGTGATGCTTTAATCATCCCTGGAGGTGAATCAACATCAATGTCATTGATTGCAGAAAGAACTAATATGTTGAATCCATTGATTGATTATGTTTCATCTGGAAAACCAGTTTGGGGGACTTGCGCTGGCTTAATATTCTTATCAAAGGAAATTATCAACGGTCGTCCTGGTCAAAAGTTAATAGGTGGCCTAGATATACAAGTAAAAAGAAATGCATTTGGAAGACAATTGAATTCATTTACACAACTTTTGAATTTTGATGATTTCATACCTGGATTAAAGTCATTTTCTGCAACATTCATAAGAGCACCTGTTGTTTCTAAAATTTTGAAGACAAATTATAATGATGAACTGGTACCAATTAAAGGAATAGTGGATGATAATAATGGTGATGAAGTGATTCATTCTGATAACATCAAATTTAGCAATAAAGCACCAGTCGAAATCCTTCATAAGTTGGAAAATGGATTTATTGTGGCAGTTAGGCAAGGTAATATACTTGGCACCTCATTTCATCCTGAACTTGGTGATGATATCAGATTTCATAAATGGTTTATTGATGAATTTGTGTTGAGTTCAAATTAGATTAGATATTTTGTTTCACTTCATGTCTTTAGTAATATTTTTATCAATTTTATCATCAATTATAATCGGATGCTCTTCCTGATATGATTCATCTGTCTCATCATTGGATTTCACACAATCTAAAGGTTCCAACCCTCTATCTCTCACAGTAATGTTACTTAACAGACAAAATCCAATACAAGCTATCCAAAGATAAAAGACTTTTCTTAAAGCATCCATGTAATTTTCTTTTAGAAATTCAGCCTGTTTATCAGAATACTCATTTAATGACAGCTTGGTGTAAATCTGACTCTTCAATATATGAATTTCTTCTTCACTAAACCCATATAATGAACCATATTTAACTAATTTTTTTATATAAAAATTTGATAATATAGTTGATGCAACAGCTAATCCAACGGCACCACCAAATGAACGAATGACATTTCTTGTAGCTATGACAATTGCACGATCTTTTCTAAATGACTGTGCTTGAATTGCAATTAACGTTGGCTGGAATGTTGCACCAACTCCCATACCTGAAACAATCAATGCAATAATAATTGAAGAAATTGAAGAATCAACACTCCAAAGAAATAATAAACCCATACCTAATGTCCAAAAAAAGTAACCAAACCAAACAACAAGTAAATAATGTTTTGATTTAGAAATTATTAAACCACTAAGAAATGAAATGAAAACTTGTGGGAAAACCATACAAAGCATATATTTTGATGAGTTAATTGAGGTAAATCCTCTAATCGTTTGTAAATAATAAGGAAAATAATAAACCATTCCATAATAACAAATACCAAAAAAGAAGTTTTGTGCTAAAAGAAAATTGAGCGATGCTTTTGTTTTGAATAATTTCAATGGAATCATTGGTAATATTGCAAAATATCTTTCCATAATGAAAAATATAGCAAATGCAACACCCCCAATACACATGAATGATATGGACAATGTACTATCCCATTTATAAGTGGACCCACCACCACTAATTGGAATCAACAAGAATATAATTGCAATAGAGCTAAAGAAAAATCCCAAATAATCAATCTGTTTGAATTTTTCTTTATAATCTGCTTTATGATGTGTATATGGAACGTAAAATGCAATTATCAAACACCCAGTCAACACAATCGGAAACAACATGAAATAAAATTTCCTCCATGAACTGGTATGTGTAATGAATGCAGAAGCAAGAAATGGCCCCAAAGCATTACCTAGCCCAACACATGACCCCAATATACCTTGATATTTTCCTCTATTTTCTAACGTCACAATATCACTAACAATCATCATACTTAAAGACGTGATACCACCATTACCAATACCGGCAAACCCTCTGAAGATGTATAGTTGATATGGTTTTTGAGCTAATGCACAAGCTAAATCAGAAAATGCCAATATAATCATTGATGTAATCATTACATATTTTCTTGAAAAGATATCACTAAACCTTCCAAAAAGAACCATAAAAACAGTCTGACTAATTAATGAAGATGTACCTGCCCATGATATTGACTCTTGTGCATTCAATTCATCAGCAATATAAGGCAAAGATATAGTGATACCATTTTGATCAACAAATGAAAGAAATAATGCACTAGCTAACGCAAAAAACACAATGATTAACTTTTTTGTTGGTAAGATATTATCATGTGAGTCAGCTAATACTTTGGATAATTGTTTTTCTAGCTTATTTTCCATTTTCCATAATAGATCTTAATGTTCATACTATTTTAACATCTTCCTTCAACAATAACAGGGATATTGATATCTTCAAATTTGGTATAGATCCAAAGATACAGATTTAAAGATATGAAATTTTTTTTAAAAGTACGAGCGGAATTAGTTCCTGATTGGGTTTCTGAGCCGGAGGTCAACTTTCACAAATTTGGTGTCAAAAAAAAAATGCTACACTAGTAAAGTTCTAAACAATAAAACAGAAAAATTTTTAAAACATATAATAGATGCTATCATCTAATACTAAGTATATTGAAGAAATGATATGTGTTTCTTATTTAGCTGAGACAATAAAAAAAAATTAACTCATTGTATTCTGAACAGAAAGATCTCATAGATGAGACAGAATTATTCATGGTTAAAACCTCTCGTTTTTGTAAATACAAAGTATAAAAGAGATTAAATCAGAACTCCAAATGATCCTTTAGATTTAATTGCTTTCAATCAAAGATACAGATAAGCTTTACTAATTAATAGCATGACGAATCCAGAAATCAATAAACCTAAAGTAACGTAAGTATTATAACTCCTTGTCGTCAACGTATAATGACCAAAAAAAACTAATGATATTGTCATATAGTTTACCTTCTTTTAATGAGCTTTGCGCTGCAGCTAATGAAGCATATGCACATGTTAGTGGTAGTCCAAGAGCTAAAAATGAAGTTTCAAAGGATATATTACTTCCTAATGATTCTAAGAGTCCGTTAGCAAATAGTGATCACAACCACACCAGCACAAGTCCAAATGGAAATTATCCTAATGATAGAAATTATATCTTAACAAGTGGTGGTCCAAACTCACGTCACCCTTCAACCGGATTTTCCACATCATCTGCTGAATCATTGGAAATTTTAAATTTGAATGACAATAATGATTACTTACACTGGTTAATAAGTTCCATTGAGGAGATTCAACAAGATACTTTTCAATTGGGGTTATACATGAATAAGATTCATCAAGATTTATCACACTATGTTGACAGCTCAGTTTCTTTGGGAGGTGTAAACTCAGGTGAAGTTGTTTTCAATTTGAAAGGTCAATATGAAATTTCCAATAGATCAACTGCATCAGTAATCACCCGTTCAAATCTTCAAGAATTTTTTCAAACAATACCACTTTCTGCATTATATAATGTTAACCAACATGCTCTTGATGCAACACGAGGTATTGAACGTTGGATTCAGTACAGGGAAAGACAATTGGAAAACGGTGCTAGAATTGTTTTACCACATAATCAAACATCAAATCATAATGGTAATGGTATACATATGAACTGCACTAATAGTGAAGTAGAAACTGCTAGCCCAACTGGAACTAATAACACCGTTCTTAATGGAAAATCATCAGTACCAATATCATCATCTTCTTTAATACCACCTCCAAACATGGGTCGTCCACTAAGTGAACCAACGTTCAATACAGCACAACATCAGCTACCATCTAGCACGCAAGTAGCAACAGCAGATACAGCAATACCAGCAGTATCGCATTCTTCTATTGATGAAACCACCAATGATCCTGATGCTAAACCACCATTAAATGCAACTACAGCAAATTTCACATTAGCAGCAATTGGTGCTGAACGCCCAAGAACATGTCATCAATGTTCCTCTAGTGATACACCTGAGTGGAGAAGAGGTCCTCATGGTCCTAGATCACTGTGTAATGCCTGTGGATTGTTTTATGGTAAATTGTCAAAGAAGTTTGGTAAGGAAAAAGCAGCCAAAATCATGGAGAAGAGAAAGGTGAAAGGTGATGGATGCGATAGACGTATTCCTACGGACCAATAACTGAATGCGGTATAGTCTACAGTGTGTGTATCATTGTTTAGAGCCCTAGACATATTGACCAATTGGTTGTGGCATAAAAATTTATTCAATTGTAGTTCAGAATCTAATCGAACATTTTCTTTAAAGCCATTGGAATTTTTTCTCGAATGTCGCGGATATGGTTAGATCACCATTTTTTTTCACCAAAGCTCATATAAACCAGCTTTAATTCTGAACAGAGAAAAGTTATCTCACACGAGCTTGAATTGTCTAATCTCTTCTCTCTTGATGGGATAAACTGCTCTGATATAAAGCTGACGATAATACCAAAAGAGTTCCAGAGCCGACGCTAGTCCAAAGGATCATTGATAATGGCTTCACCAATATTTGTGTCAAATCCAAGCCCTAGTTTTTCAGGGACTGCAATATTCAAAGGATGTCAATTTGCATTCCTAGGTGCTTATAGACTATTGCAAAACCAGTTATTCTTTGAGAACCCCAAATATTTCAAATTCACATTAGTTGCATTACAATTATCCATCTTAGTACAATTGGTACTTTCTACCCCTTTGGTAATTAGCAAGCTATTATATTGGTGTTTGAAGTTTCTTTTCAAGAGTGAATTCGATGTACATTATTTGAATGGAAAGATTACTTTTTTCACATATGATGTTTTCCAACTTCAATCAATCATACTGTTGGTCATTTATACATTATACTATACTGTGTTTGAAGATATTTTTAACAATGGATTACAATATATTGATCAAGTTACATCAGCAAGTCAGAAGTCACACAAAAACATTTATTCAACTGGATTATTGAAATGTAAAAGAGTTGAATTAAGAAATAGATCAATTTTATCAAATTGGATATCAAAGTTGAATTGGCTTTCAACTTTCCAAATCAATCATCTTGCATTATTATTTAATTCTTATTTCCAGTTAATTTTTATGAATTTATTTATTTATTTTTGCACTTATATCCCATATATACATTCACCAATAGTTGCATTTATCATAGCAAGAGTTTTCAATTCCAAATTAGGTACAAGTTTGACATTTGTTGTTTTCGTATTTGGATTAATTATACCTTCAGAATTTGCATTAAAACTTTACTCTTTTTATTCAATGACTCAATTAACTATAAAATATTTATTAAACATCCCATACTTCCAAAAACTAAACTTTACTGATTTTCAAGCAGAAAATTGGTTAGAATCAAGAGCTGGACTTTCATTTGGATTCGGGTCAATTTTTTATATTCTTGGATGGAAGTTCAACTATATCGCATTATTGGTTTTGATTTTGGAACAATTGAGTCTGGCATATTTCATTTCTCAAGTAACAGATCCAATCCCTGATACACTAACAGAGCCATGGATTTTAACGCAAATTTATTGGACCAAAATTTATAATCAATTAACAGTTTCAAGTGATGGGTTCAAACCTATCCCACTCTCATACATCATTTTCAAACATGAATCTACCTCTCCCGATACCAGTGCATTTGTCACACCAATATCTTCCAGTACAAGCTTAAATAGAATGAATGAATAGACATAAGCTAGTGTTTTTGAAAATCCTTTTGCAAGTTATAGTAGTGAAGAGTTTATAAGATACATTTTCGCGAATATTTTTGTTACCCGCGAATCCAATTTTGGAAAATTAGAAATCTTGTTTATAACGAAGACGAACCAGATTTTGGTGACGAATTTATCGTAAGCGTTCAATCTAGAAACGTTTCTCATTCCAGGAACATTATAGTTACAAAATATGTCTGTAAGTATTCATATATTCTTATACTAAATCATGTATATTTGTTTACTAATGCTTCCAGCTCAACGTCATTAATCCAAAGCCTTTCATAAAGGAACTAGTTGGTACAAAAGTTTTAATAAAGTTAAAATTCAACAATACAAGTTATAAAGGGATACTGCAAGCCAGTGATAATTATTTCAACCTAAGTTTATCTGAACCAGATGAAATTGTGGATGGTGCATCTACTCCATTAGGAAATGATTTGTTCATAAGATGTAATAATGTGTTGTATATACAGCAGTTGAAAGAATAGATATTAACCAAATGAGATGGGGCCAGTGTATAATAATAAAAAAGTGATCGTAATGGGAATGAATTAATCGTAGTTTAATGTAGTCTACATCTTATTAGATTCACATGGTATGTGTATATGTATAAAATAAAATAAACAGGTTTATAGAATATTCATGGATGAAAAACGCTTTGGAAGTAAAAATAAAGATAGGAAAATTACATATATTCTCTAATTCCTTTTTTGGTCAGATTTCTTCCAAAATGATTTAAACCCCTTCCTATAATAATAAAAAAAATCAATTTCTATATTGATTTTAGATTTTCTTCCAATTTTTTAGGATGCATTCTTTTTTTCTCTCGTGACATTAAATTGTTGTAGTTCTTTTTTTTTTTTTTTTTTTTGGTTTTAGGATTTATAAGTTATTTCTTGCTCTAATTCTTAATCTTTTATAATTCATCAGCATATGGTAAGTTGTTAACATCACCAACAGCGACATAGTTAAATTTACCTAATTTGAAATCTTTAACTTTAGAAACATCTAAAGATAATGGAACTAAAGCAGAATCGTTTGATAAAGCTAATTGAGCAGCAGTTAATTGATTAGCAATTGAAATATTTGTTGATTTTTTCAATGATGAAACAATTTTTTTGATGTTTGAAGAAACAGTAGTTGAATCACCTTTGACAGCTAAAGTGAATAAACCAGATTGAGCATATTTGTTAAATTTAACTTCTGAAATGATTTGAGATAATTCACTTAATGGTGATGATAAATATTGAGTTAAAACTTCATAAGTTGCGAAATCTGAAGATTTAACTGGAATTGCAATAGCAGCAACTGAAGCACCAGTTGATCTTAATCTTGATTCAACACCTTCATAAGTTTTTGGAGCTTTTGATGGTAATAATGAGGTACCTTCTGGTAAAGTGAATAATGAAGATTCTTTAACGAATGAATCTAAATCTTTTTGGTTAATACCTTTACCATAAATTTCAATGTTTTCTTTGACATAAACTTGATCAGCATAAGATTTGATATCATCTAAAGTGATTTTTTCAACACCATCATAAAATAATGGTTTACCTAAATCACCTCTGTAGGTAATTGAATGTAATAATTCAGAAGCTCTGAAAATTGGATTAGCAATAGCAGATTGTAAATCATATTTAGCAGCTGGTAAAACAATTTCTGGGAATTCATGAGGTCTGAAAGAAGTTTTATATAAGACATCACCTAAAGCATTAACGAAATATGGTAAATTTTCTTTCAAGAAATTTGCAGTTAAATAAATAGCATCTCTATCAACTTTTGAAGAGAATTCACCACCTAATAATTCACTTTCTCTAGTTAATCTTAAAGCAGATTTAGATTTTGTGTTTTGGAAATTAAATCTTGATAATAAATGAGATAAACCATCTTTTGGAGCATAACGAGAACCAGCGTTGACTTTGACGGTTAATGAAGAAACTTTACCAGCTTCAAAATCAGTTGCTTGGATTTTAGTAGCATAACCTCTTGCTGAGGATGGAATTGATCTTGCCAATCTTCTTGAAAGCATCTTGTTGGGGAATATGAATGGTACTTTTTAAATCAACGGAGCAGTCGTTGTGTTTGATGAGTATTATTAAGACAAATTATTGTTGTTTTCTCGCTATACACTTTTTTTTTTCAGCTTTGAATTGAAAATTGCACCAACATGATTGGGCGAAGTCGGAATTAAAGGAGACCGCGAAAATCGTGATAGTGTAGAACCGGGGGTTTGACCGCACGGTTGAATTAATTAAAAGCGAATATTGGATTGAGGAGAAAGATGTAGGAGAATAGTGTTATATATATAATCAGAATTTGGGTTCCAGCTATAGGAGTATCCTTTTCTAAAGTTTGTTTACAGCTGATCATTGTGTGTCGACTAATATCAATAACTCAAAAAGTATCGTTTTTATTTGCTGAATTTGAAATATGGAAATTGTATTAGTTGATTATGTGCCAATCAAGATAATAAGGGAATTTATTAAATGACTTTACTTTAACACTCTTTTATTCATATGCATTTATACGATTGCATGAATGAAATCTTTTACTCCATTAATTAAACCTTCATGCCAAATTCCCATTTAAAGCTCATCAATATTTGGTACATCCACATAACTGTTCCGCGAAAAAATTCTGCGATGGTTAAATTCCACGAAGAAATGCGCGACACCTTTTGATGATCAAAAATAAACACGTCTTCAGAATAACCAAAACAACAAATTTTCTCAAGTTTGAAAAGTGATCCCTGTTATTTATTCAAAAACACTAAATACTATTCCAAGATGGCTATTGAAAACAGTATTGTTGTTCCAGCCTACCATGAAAGGCTAAATATCAAACCTTTAACCACCAGATTATTTGCTGCCTTGGGCAACGCTGATTCCAAAAAGACTGAATTAATTTATGTTGATGATAATTCAAATGATGGTTCAGTTGAAGAAGTTGAAGCTTTACAAAAACAAGGTTATAATATTAGAATCATTGTTAGAACTACTGAGCGTGGATTGAGTTCTGCTGTTTTAAGAGGTTTTGAAGAATCAAAAGGTGAATATTTGATGTGTATGGATGCTGATTTACAACATCCTCCAGAAACTGTTCCAGATTTTTTACAAAATTTAAGAAAACATCCATTTTCAATTGGTACTAGATATGCTGAAGGTGTTGGTATTGATAAAGATTGGCCATTATATCGTCGTGTTATTAGTTCTGGTGCAAGAATTTTGGCTAGACCTTTAACTACTGCATCAGATCCAATGAGTGGATTTTTCGGTGTTCAAAAAAAATATTTAGTTACAAAGAATGTTAATACTCAAGGTTTCAAAATTGCTTTAGAATTATTGGCTAAATTACCATTGCCAAAAGATCAAGAGATTGGTGAAGTTCCATATTCATTTGGTGTTAGAACTGAAGGTGAATCAAAACTTTCTAGTAAAGTTATGATTCAATATTTAGAACAGTTGAAAGAATTATATATTTACAAATTTGGTCTATTACCAATCTTGCTAGTCATCTTTGCTTTACTTATTATCGCTTATCTTGCTTTATCTAAAGTTGTCTTTAACTAGATTTGTATAAATATCTCTCAAACATTCTATGATATATTTGATTTGCTGTAGTATAAAGAGAGTAAAAAAAAACAGAATTTATTTTACACATCCCATGACATCTTGAGTTATGAACAGCATAAAACTCATGTTGTACATGAACAATATTTTGATCATATCTGCTTTCAACGTCCCAATGAACACTGAATATTTGATAAAAATTTACGCTGGTGTCGGAAAATCACATACGAAGTCGTAAATCTAGAGCATCATCGGGTAAAATAATCCAAGAGCTACAACCAGATAATAGGTACAAGTTTTAATTATTCATTATATATTAATGTTGTATATTTGGAGTACCCATGATATCTAGGTCACTAGAATTATAGTCATGTAGAGTTAAATATCACTTCACCCTCTTTATCACAATCCCCTAACTCTCCAACTGTTCCCTGTCCCTGCGCGTCTAGGCAGCCCCCAACCAACCCCAGGCAGAGACAGAAGCACGCCAGACGGAGACACCAATATGAATTCTCATGAGTTCCCCAGACGGGGAGTCCATCAGATTTTCCTTGTGCAGCGCTTGTTCACTTGTTCGCTTGTTCACTTGTTTAAAGTCTGAAGTCTGAAGTTTGTTTACGCAACAGCAACCCATCAGATTTTGGATTTTAATTTAGATTTATTTTGCACACCTGTTGATAAAATTGTAGAGATCAGGGGGGTTCTTTCAAAGATTATAATTGGGTCAACATCTTCAATTCCACCATCAGATAGTCAGACTCAACACCAATTGGCCCATATTATTACATCTGCTCTCCATCCCCAATGTCTACACTCATCCTTAAGGTTGATGAGAATGGTGAAAGCAGGGAGAAAGGTGTTTTGTTTCTTCCAGCCTTGCCGCTCCCTCCAGGTTATAAGAAAGGTGATTATTTATTCAATCTAAGACTCATTATTCCTGCTGCTTGTCCAATTTCAAGAAATGGTATTGTTTGGATCAATGTTCCTGAAGATGCACAATCATCTTTCCAAAGATCAAAATATCATAAAAGAGCTATTGAGAATTCATTCACTTGTGATAACGAATTGGATTTTAAAATTTATCAACCAGGTACTTATAGTTACTATATCTCCTATAGAGATGATTCAAATCATTTGAAGACTACAAGGAAATTTTATTTTGTTGTTCCCCCTTCTTTATACATCAATGACAAATTTATCCCTCTCAATTCAATTGCAATGGAATCAGTTATCTCAAAATGGCTAGGTCCAAGAAATAATTGGGATAAAGTTTGGGATGAGATCTCCCAAAAAAATTATAATATGGTTCATTTCACTCCTTTACAACAAAGAGGTGAATCAGATTCTCCCTATTCAATCTTTGATCAATTAACATTTGATACAAACTTATTTAAAAATCATCAAGATGTTGATAGTTTAGTTAAGAAACTTCATAAAGAAAAAAATTTATTATCAATAACTGATGTTGTTTTTAACCATACTGCAAACAATTCCAATTGGTTAAGGGATCATCCTGATGCTGGTTATAACAAAGAAACTGCTCCACATTTAACAGCAGCAATTGAACTTGACGGCGCATTGTTGGATTTCAGTAATAAGTTGAAAGAATTAGGGTATCCAACTGTCTTGGGCCAAGTTTCGGATTTGTTGAAAATCATGGACGGTATCAAAACTCATGTTCTTGACTCATTGAAACTATGGGAATTTTATGTCATCAATATTGAAAATTCAATCAAAGAGCTAAAAGACGTTTGGAATTCAAATCAACCTTTGCAAAAAATTCAGTTACCTGATGATGTTAAGTATTCACTGGTTAAATTAGCTCAATATGTTACTGAAAATGCAGCAATTATAAAGCTTGGTGCTCGCTACGATAATAAAGTTGATGCTTTAAGGTTTGCTACAATATTGAATTCAGTATTGGATGATGTTTCATCGTTTAATTCCTTGGAAGAATATGCCCGTAAAGTTCTAGATGAGGTTAATTTACCGAGATATAGAGAATATGATAATGATATTAGCGACATCTTGGAACAATTGTTCAATAGAATTAAATATTTACGTATTGATGATCATGGTCCCAAAATGGGTGAAATCACTGAAAAGAATCCATTAACAGAACCTTATTTTACAAGATTTACTGCAAAAGATGGGAAAGAATATCAACTAGCTAATAATGGTTGGATCTGGAATGGTAATCCATTGGTTGATTTTGCTTCTAATAAAACAAAAAGCTACCTTACTCGTGAAGTTATAATCTGGGGTGATTGTGTTAAGTTGCGTTATGGCTCAGGTCCTCAAGACTCTCCTCATTTATGGGAAAGAATGGAACAATATGTTGAACTATCTGCTAAAATTTTTGATGGTTTTAGAATTGATAATTGTCATTCAACACCATTGCATGTGGGTGAGCACTTTTTAGACCTTGCAAGAAAAGTAAATCCTCATTTATATGTTGTTGCTGAATTATTCTCAGGATCTGAAGATATGGATAACTTATTTGTTGAAAGATTGGGTATCTCTTCTTTGATTCGTGAAGCTATGCAAGCATGGTCTGTAGATGAATTATCAAGATTAGTTTATAGACATGCAGGTTTACCAATTGGTTCATTTCAACCTTTACCGTTAGACGACTTTGCATACCCACCAGATGGTAAGGATGAAGTTGTTACAAATTCATTATCGGAAATTCAAATTCCTAGAATCTTAAGACCTGTTCATACTCATGCTCTATTTATGGATTGTACTCATGATAATGAATTGCCATTTGATAAAAGAACAGTTGAAGATACCTTACCAAATGCTGCTCTTGTTTCATTCTGCGCCACTGCAGTTGGTTCTGTTATGGGATATGATGAATGCTATCCACATTTATTAGATGTTGTTAACGAAAAAAGACAATATACTTTTGGCTCTGTTGGTATTGGTAAGATTAAATCTAAGCTTTACAAAATTAGAAAATCCATATCTGAATCAAGTTATAATTCTGAAGATCATGAAATGCATGTTCATCATGAAGGTCAATACATTACTTTACAACGTTTAAATGCAAAAACTGGAGATGGTTGGTTTTTAATTGCAAGAACTAAATTCTATCAAGCAGAAGATCAATGGTTATCTCCAATTCTACTTAAAGGAACAAAAGCTGTTCATGAATTTTCATATAGTTTAGAGAAAGTTGGTGAGCCTGGAAATGACCCTGAAAAACTAACATCTGTTCCAGTAAATGTTAAGAGACTAGAAGATCCAAAAATTGAATTAATTGATGGAGATTCTCAAATTAGTCTACCCGATTATTTCCCTCAAGGTTCTATCATTGTTTTGAAAACTACAATTGAAGACGTTAATAAAGAATTAGATGACTATATTAGAAATGGTGCTATCAAAGCAACCGAAGGATTAAATTTGTATGATTTAAATGCCTTACTTTACAAATGTGAGTCTGAAGAGAGAGATTCAAGTGCTGGTCATGATGGAGTCTATGATATTCCGAATCACGGTAAACTTGTTTATTCAGGGTTACAAGGATGGATTTCCGTTTTAAGAGATGTTATCCAAAGAAATGATTTAGCACACCCGATAGCTGATCATTTAAGAAGTGGATTATGGGCTTTAGATTATGTCACAAATAGAATCTCCAAATATCGTGATGATGGTGCTATTGATAAATTTAATGAATGGTTAAAGTCAAGATTGGAAAGAATTAAACAAGTTCCATTCTTTTTAGTCCCTCGTTATTTTGCATTAGTTATTGGTATTGCTTATGAAGCCCTTAGGTTTAGAGCTTTAAGTTTATTTGTACCAGAAATTCAAAATGGTAATTTATTCTTACAAAGATTAGCATTAACTTCTGTTCAAATGGTTGGTATTATGAGATCAACTTCATTGGCACCTTTTAAACAAGTTCCAAGTATGGCAGCTGGATTACCACATTTCAGTTATGATTACATGAGATGTTGGGGTAGAGATGTTTTCATTTCAATTCGTGGGTTACTGTTAGCCACAGGGAGATATTATGATGCTAAAAATCATATTTTAAATTTTGCTGCTACTTTAAAACATGGCTTGATTCCAAATTTATTAGATGCCGGCCGAAACCCACGTTATAATGCTCGTGATGCGGCTTGGTTTTTTCTACAATGTATTCAAGATTATATTCATATTGTTCCAAATGGAGAAGATATTTTAAAAGATAAAGTTAGAAGAAGATTTCCATTAGATGATCGTTATATTACCTATGATGATCCTGAAGCTTTCAGCTATGAAAGTTCAATTGAAGAAGTGATTTATGAAATCTTATCACGCCATGCAGCTGGTATCAAGTATCGTGAAGCTAATGCTGGTCCAAGATTAGATAGTCAAATGAAAGATGAAGGTTTCAATGTTGAAGTTTATGTTGACTGGGAGACTGGGTTGATTCATGGTGGATCTCAATTTAATTGCGGTACATGGATGGATAAAATGGGTGAAAGTTCAAAAGCTGGTAATAAAGGTGTTCCGGGTACTCCTCGTGATGGTGCAGCAATTGAGATTAATGGATTATTGAAAAGTGCTTTAAGGTTTACTTTGGAGTTACATAAGAAGGGTTTATTCAAATATGAATCTGTTAAGAAATCCAATGGTGAAGAAATCAAGTTAAAAGAGTGGAATGATTTGTTACAAAACAACTTTGAAACTTGCTATTATGTTCCAAAAGATGCTTCAGATGACTACAAGTACAAGATTGATCCATCAATTGTGAATAGAAGAGGAATTTATAAGGATCTTTTTAGAACTGGTAAACCATATGAAGATTATCAATTGAGAGCTAATTTCCCAATTGCGATGACTGTTGCCCCTGAATTATTCACACCAGAGAAAGCAATTGATGCATTAGAGCTTGCAGATCAAGTTATTAGAGGTCCGTTAGGTATGAGAACATTAGATCCATCGGATTATAACTATAGACCATATTATATCAATTCTGAAGATTCAGATGATTTTTCTACTTCAAAGGGTAGAAATTATCATCAAGGTCCTGAATGGGTATGGTGTTATGGTTATTTCTTACGTGCTTTCCATCATTTCCATTATCAAGATGATTATTATAAGAATGATTTAGGTGAACCATCATCTAGATTGAACCAATTATTAGCGGATAGATTGACAGAACATAGAAAATGGATCAGAGAGAGTCCATGGGCAGGCTTAACTGAATTGACAAATAAAGATGGTGAGTTCTGTTATGATTCTTCTCCTACTCAAGCATGGAGTACCTCTTGTTTGCTAGATCTTCATTTAGATCTTTGGAAGAAAAACTTCACATCCTGATAATCACCTCTAATAATTACAAATACTCTCATTTTCTTTCTTGTTTTTCTCTCCTTTGAGTCTCTCCTTTTATTCGCTTGATGATATTTATTTAATATAAATATGATATAATACATTACTAACTCTAATGCTATTTGTCCACTGAATATTTCTTCTGTAGTGGCTCCGTCTGATATAATTTGATGTCCGGATGTTTTTTCTATTCTTATCAACTGCGTCAAAATTCGCGAAGCTTGTTGATTTAAAGACGTGATCACTAATTTTGGTTACATTATTTGTACATTCTTTAGTCACCACAACGCGCTTCCTGTCTGTTTGAAATCACATATTTGAAGCTTAGTTTTGCCACCAGTAACCACGCTTTATAAATGGACCAGCCTATGCTAGAGATATATGTCGTCAACTAAGAGGGATAAGCTTAGCCAGGTGATCCAGAACTTTTTTCTGAAGGCGGCTAATGTTATCATACAAGCTCGCTCCTCTTTAGAAGATAACAATTGTAACAATGCATTGACTTCAACAAAACTCAACAAATGGTTCAACTTGGATATGGTGGATTTGCCTAGGGATGATTTGAAACAATGGAAGAACTCTGGTGGGGCAAAAGGAATATCACCAATCGTCATCGAAACATATCTAGATTTGAGAGAACTGAATCTAAAGCAATCATTAGTGCTAAAAGATGATGAAGGAAATACATGGAACATCAATACGAAGAAAACTGAGGTCGTATTGGAGAGGTGGCTGATTGAATTGGACGGTAATAATTATGACGATTTAAATTCAGAATTACCACTACTATACAAGAAACTAATCATCACATTTAGATATCTTTACACTATAACAAAACTACTACCGACATACAAGTTATTGAAGACACTCACAAAAGTCAAACTTACCAAAAGTCCATTGAAAATTGGTACCAGGGTGCTAGATGGATACAGGCCAATTGTATCCAAGGGTAGAATAGGATTAAGTAAACCAATAATTGCTAATATCGAAGATCATTTGGTTCAAAAGACAATCAACCCCATATCTACAGCAGTTGGTGTTTTAAAGATTTCAGTTTCATATAGAAAACATACTGGTTTCCAGCTAATTGATAATGAAGAAACACTATCAAGTCATTTTCTCAACATTGATAAATCTAAAACTGCATCTGGACCTCTGAAGAAAGCTTTTAAAGCTGGGACCGCATCACCACCAAATAGCTCGCCATTAGGAAGAAACAATTCAACAGTTTCACTGGCCCAAGTGTTAAGAAGTCAAAGATCCGGATCATCTACTAGTGGTCCTGCTACATCAATTCCCAAATCAATCACTTCATCTATAGGATCGGTATATGGAATACCGGTCCCAAATTCAAATGATTTGAGTTCAAGTGGAAGTACACCAAAGTATTCTTCATCATTTGGAAAACTTGCTCGCAGATCAAGTATCAGAAGATCATCAAGTGTTGAAAGAGGTACACCTTCTAGTCTTGAAAGGGGAACGCCTTCAAGTCTGAGGAACCCTTCAAGTGGATTATATGTTGATGATGACATTAATGATTTCGTGAAGCTTATTGATAGTAAACCAGATTTAAGATTTAAATACTCTCCAAACATTCATGATTCTTTAGGTAAATTTCAATCAATGAAGACCAAAAATGATATGCTCGGCGATAGTCTGTCTGCTAGCATTCTTTCCAAATCCTCATCGCCACCACCACCAGGAACTATGCAAGGAAGAAACATGTCAATTTCACCAAATTCTAATTCCCAACATCTACCAGCTATACCGTCTCGATTATTAGAAGGGAATAGTAGTAATGAATCGTTGACATTAAGGGAAACTAGAAGTAACTCATCAAATGTTTCAAGAATTGGATCGAGTTCACCAGCTTCTATACTAAGAAAATCAAACAAAAGTTTTAGCATTGGTCCTTCAAACCCAACTATTGCAGCTACTGCTACACATGCTAAAATGCACAAAACAACAACAAATACTTCCATTGATTCAATCACTGGTAGAGTGAAAACCACTAATAATGAACAAAAACAAGATCATGATGTTGAAAATGATGATGACCTGTTATTTGCTATGAGTGATATGAACTTACCAAAACAGTGATCAAAAGAATTAAGTATTACAATACAACCATGCAACACATTTTACTTACACTTGAAAACAATAAACAAAAAAGAAAAAGAAAAAAGAAAACCACCAAACTTCCATTAAAAAAAAATCAAACAATTAAACAAACCAAACAAACACATTGCAAACTCCAAAACGTATTAACCAACACTTTCGATTCAACAAAAAGAAAAAAAACAATAAAAACAAAACAAAATTTGAAAAAAAAAAGCAGCAATTTTATCAGTTATTTACCTTTGACATCTATATTTTCTTCACTCTCCTCATTTCTAGCACACAAAACCCTAATATAATGTTCTTTTTGTTTCTGATGCCACATCAAATGTCTTTGTAAATCATAATCCCTTTTAAACATTCTGGTACAGCTCTTGAACGTACAACTTATAGTCTTTTGCGGTGCAGCAATAGAACCTAATAATAGATCAGTAACAGAACCACCTTGAGATATAAAATTTTGAACTTGTGCAGAGCTGACCAACGGTGATTGTTTCCGTTCCAATTTCTCACCTTTGGGGTGAGGACTCTTAACTATATCTTGTAAACCAGATGGGATAAACCCATGATCATCTAGACAATGTTTACCAAGTTCTTCCTTTTTCAAAAAATCTTGAGGGCACTCAGTACATTTCCAAAGTTTTATTGATGTTTCATTATCATGAACCATCATATGCATCCTTAAACCTTCTTCACCAACACAACCTTTACCACAAACATCGCACGTTAATTTTGGATGATCAGTTTTAACATGCAATTGTAAAGCAGACCATGTTTTGAAATTATTGAAACACCCAGGGAATGTACATTGATAAGCTGGAGATGCACCATGATGTTTTGCCATGTGGTTAGCTAATCTATATGGTCTTGGGAAAGTTTTACCACATTCTTTACATGTCAATGTCTTCAAATGTACTGATTGAACATGGTGCCTTAGCTGTTGATGTTTGAAAAAAGATTCACCACAATCATGATAATCACACTTGAAAGATTTGGTATGTGTAATTTCATGACGCTTTAAATGTTGTCTGGTATTAACACCTTTACCACAAACCGCACATTTAAATGGTTTATCATCTGAATGAGAGAGGATATGTCTCTGTAAATGAGAATCTCTAAAAAATGCACGATCACACAAATGACATTGGAAAGGACGCGTATCTGAATGAGTTCTTTGATGCTGAGTAAGTAAACTTGGTCTTGAGTACGCCTTGTCACACCCTTCATAATCACAATGATAAATTTTTGGTCTTGAACCTGTCGAACTTGATCTTGATGTGACAGATGAGACTGAATTTATGGAGACAATAGAGTCTCTTCTTCCTCTAGAGCTCTCTTCTGAGTCGGAGTTCATGGATTATATACCCTCCTTCTTGAACATATATCTCAGTAGCAGTGAAATATCACTAGAAAGGTACCGGAAAGTCCTCTTAAACGAATATAATAGTCAATGATAGTGTCAAAATAGAACTAGTATAGAAATAAGTAACATATACAAAAAGTGTTTAAAATTTAAAAAAAAAAAAAAAAAAAAAAAAAAAAAAATTAAAAAATTAATAAAAAAAAATAAATTTTTTTAAAGGAAAAAAAAAAAAAAAAA
>JAKTWW010000279.1:0-37122 GCA_030582255.1 Hansenula subpelliculosa
CACAACAACAACCTCCAAAAGTTGGAATTCGTCATGCAAATACATTACCATTAGATTTTGACAATTTGAAGATTCAAAACCAACAAGATGAGGAAGTACCATTAGAAAATTCAAGGCCAATAACAAGAGATCGTACAGATTCTCATCAATCAATATATGTTAATGAAGATGATGATTTAAATATTCCAATGATTGATTCCAAGACATTATTCAATGAATTAATTACAAATGATTCATTCATGATTATATTTGATCTTAGAAAATCAGAAAGTTTCAAGATTAATCATATTAATTATGAAAATATCATTAATATAGATCCTAATTTGATTGAAAATGTTGAAGATTATCAAGATTTATATGATTTATTGAAAAATATTATGAAAGATTCTGATTTTTTAAAATTTAAAAATGTTAAATCATTTGAAAAATGTGTGATTTATACAGATGATAAAAATTTTTTATCTTTTCAATTTGATTATATATTAAAATTTAGAGATTTAATGAAATTTGGAAAGATTGTTATATTAAAAGGTGGATTTGATTCATGGATAAAATTCATTTCTAAAAATCATTCAAAAGAATTAAATAAATTTAAAGCTAGAAAATTACCAATCAGTTCCTCTACAAAACCTCCATCAATTCCACCACCATCACCTCCAAAACAACATTCATCATCTGCACCACCACCTCCAACACAACCACCTCCAGCTCCTTATGATTATTCAAAATTTTTACCACAATATAACAATAGCCAGGTAATTGAAACAAATAAAACAGTTTCCAGAATTGCACCACCACCTCCACCACCTCATCAATATCCATCACAACCGATTCAACATGTTGTTTCGACAAATCAATATCAACAACCCGGTGTTAATCCATACCAAAGAGCACAACATCCTGTACCTTCAATTCCTGAACAACAATCATTAAATTATTCACAACAATACCCACCACAACAATACTCACCACAGTCATTACAATATACCCAACCTTACCCTCAACAATATTATCAATATCAATCATATACACAATCTTCTCCACATTCATCAGGATCATTACCACATCCACCATTATCATCATCTTCAAATTTATATCCTTCACCACATATTTCTAAATCACATCAAATCTCTGCATCATCTTCAAGACCAAGAAATGATAGTGTTCCAACATTACAACAATCAACAGATCCATATAAAAGACTGTCTATTACAGGTTTAAGAAATATGGGTAGTACATGTTATATTAATAGTATGATACAATCCTTATTTGCAACAACAAAATTTAGAGATATTTTCATTAATGATAAATTTGAGGAATATTTAAATCCTAATTTTCGAAAAAATAAACTTTCATTTGCATTAGCTACATTATTTAAAAAAATGTATCTAAATGGTGGTTGTTCAATAATACCTTCAGGTTTTTTGAAAAAATGTGTTAGTATAAGACCTGATTTGAAAATCCCCACTGAACAACAAGATACTCAAGAATTTTTAATGTTTTTGTTGGATCATCTACATGATGAATTATCAAATTCAAATAATGTTGTTGAGGATTATCCTGAATTAATGTCATTTGATTCCAATTTGGGTAATGATTATCAAAAATGGTTTGAAGGTTTAATAAAACAAGGATTTTCTCCAATTTCTGAAATTTTCCAAGGTCAATTAAAAGATACATTAAAATGTTGTAAATGTGGATTTGAATCTTCAAATTTTTCAACTTTTTATATGTTAAGTTTAGTTATACCTAAAATTTCTCCATATGGTCGGAAGCTGAAAAAAATTCAATTAGAAGATTGTATTGATTTATTTACAAATGAAGAAATACTAACTGGTGAAAATGCATGGGATTGTCCAAAATGTAATAAGAGTTTGTCATCAGGGACAAGTTCATCATCAACTTCAAAAACATGTGGTTCGTTATTATCTGATCAAAAAGAAAATTTACCAAGAAAACATAGATTACATTTAGGTAATGGACTTGGTAGATTTCGTAATCGTTCATCATCACCATCGAAAAAACCATCTTCAATGTCAACAACAAAATCATCATCAAAGACTATTAAATCATTAAATTTTGTTAAATTACCACCAATTTTAATTATTCATTTATCAAGATTTTTATTTTATGATTTGAATACCAAAGATAATTCAATTGTTCAATATCCTTTAGTTATGGAATTTCAATTAGGTAATGAAATTGTTAAATATAAATTATTTAGTGTTGTTAATCATTATGGGACATTGAAATCAGGTCATTATACATCCATAACAAATAAATCATTACTTCATGATATAAAAGATCCCAAATGGTATTATTTTGATGATGAAAATGTGAAAACTACAAATCATGGTGATTCTAAAATTAAAGGTAATAATCATCAATCAAGTTCTGATGTTTATGTATTATTTTATGAAAAAATTAATTAGAATATTGCATTTAAATTTAAGCATATTACATCATTGAAAAAAAAAAAAAAAGAATTATAAATTTGCATTATAAGTACATTCATTCACATGACCATATGTAGTGACCATCTAGCTCTTATTATCAAAGATCACTTTCTCAGGATCATACCCAAAATCTTTAAAATAGATATAATGTCCCAAGAAACATAATTGACATAATAAACAATGTCCAGCTGAATTACAACCTTGATCAGTCTTTCTAATTCTATCTCCACTGACGTCTTGTGTTTTCAATGAAATGTTTCTATACTCTTTATAACACTCCAAATGACAATAATGACCACATGGGAACACTAAAATCTTTGAAGACTCATCATAATCATCAAGACATATATGACATGCATCTTGTCCTAATCTCCCAGAGTCAATGTTGGTCATATGCTCACCATACTTTATCTGTTTGTTGAAGCTCCGAGATGAGTCTAATGGTGAATATGAATTCCTATGGTGAGAGAGGAAAAGAAGTCCCGCTCTGCTGTAGGATTGGATATCACTTCTTCTGATTGTTGGTGTGTATCGAGAGAGGTTGTAGTTAGGAAGGATTAATGAAGGAGTGTATCTTGTCTTCCTTACTTTTCTTGAGTGGGATGGAATTTGAACTGGTGCTATTGGTATTTCGACAAGAAGTGGATTTCGTTGTCGTTGTTGTTGAGCTTGTGATTGATTATTTATTGGCTCCAGTTCTAGTGATAATGGCTCTTTGGATATGCAATATAACAATGTGTAAAATGAAGCTTGGAATATGAATAATCTGTTGATAATGTTAGTATTGGTGGATTCATTCAAGTTTCTCAAAAATTTAGACACTTACTTTTCACTATAATAAGTTAGAACAATCCAAATCACAAAGATTATGAAATTTCTAAACCATTCTCCTATTACTGAGTCATTTGTATTTTCGTTTGCAAAGGCATCGATTCGTCCAAATATTCTGTGATAAACTAGTTTTGAAAGATAGTCATCTAAATCAGCACCTAAACACAGGTTGACAATTAATGAGTAGGTCTGAATGAAGTATGTTACAATTTCTTTTAGTTGTGGAGGAATAAGTGGTATCGTATAGCTTAAAAGTGAAAGTGCTAGGTAACAATTACTCAATTCTTCATCAAGAAAATTTTTAAGTATTGTTAGAAACTGGTTAAGTAGATTGACAAGATTCTTGATGAAACCATTAGATGATGCAGACATGCTCTGATAAGTTGTAGGAGGTCAAGATTGGGTCTTACCGGTGTGTAACTATGATGGTAGTTGTCTAATGAATAAGGAAGAAGTTATAGTGATTGAAATATCTGGGGGTTTTCTTATTATATAAACAGTATTGGATACTTGAAAGATATTTTCTGTTTCCTCATATTTTCTGTCTTGACTTCAAAAAGAATGGCGGATATACTATAACTAATACAATGCTGTAGTATCCAAGAAATTTCAGAAAATGGAATTGATGATGGCACAATCATGGAAATGATGAATAATGATTAATCAAATTAGCAGTTTCCAAGAATGAATATTTTCGTCACAAGTTTTCAATTTTCATAGGATACTAGGTATCTTTTGAAGATGACGAGTCGAAAATACTTTTCTCGATAGTCATCTAAGAGGACTCATGAGTCCTTTTAAATGATTTTCTGTTTATTGTAATAACTTATAACAGCAGAACATTTGAGTATACCATGAATAACGTTCTGAAAGAAAAGCCTGTTATAGCTTTGAAGAGGACATGTAAAGTCTTCAAGTAATTAGAGATTCTGGCATTATAGTAGTATATGTAATTGTGGAGGAAATCATAACGACATAATAGTTAAAGATTTGATGGTAGCGAATCTATTAATCAAACATCCGGGCTCATGACCATGGAAAGAAACAACCTGAAATAGTATTTTAAAACTAAAGAAAATTTATACCCTTTTACATAATTTTAATTTTTATTATCAAAATTCACTTCTTCTGGAGGGAACCCATAATCCTTGAAAAAGACATAATGTAATCTAAAACACAACCGACAAACTAAACAATGATCATATGCATGACATATATTTGGATATATTTCTCCAATTGAATGATTTTCAGCTTCTGTTGTATCACAATAATTTTTAAAGCAATCATAGTGACAATAATGATCACATGGGAAAACAATCAATTTGGAGGAAGCTTCATACTTATCGAAACAAATATAACAAATTTCTTTATCAGTTATCTGATCTTGTGGTTGTACATTCATCTCAGCGTAGGTTAGTATCTTGTTGAAACTGTGATCTTCCGCTAACGGTGAATATTCTTTCATATATCTTGATTTGGTAGCTTCAATCTTGTTATATTCATAAATCTCACTTCTTTTGATTGTTAAATATTTATCATCTTTTGAATAATCAGATATTTGGTTGGAAGTGACTGGAAAAGACGTAGTTGATTTATTTGATAAGTATTCAGCTGCCAAATCGTATATAAAAATCATAGGTATTTCCAAAAGAAATCTGGTGGTTTTAATTAGTATATGGAGTTCCTTAGACTAAAAACCTTATTATACTTACAACCAATGAGGACGTGCAATAAGCAACCACGATACAAGAACACATATGTTCTTGATCCATTTACCCCTCCATCTTAGATTGTGGTGTCTGAGCTCTGATACTTGTCTTTTTTTATAACCAAAAACTATAAACCAGGGATCTTTCATCAAACTATAAATAAAATAAACATTCCAAACTATCATCAAAAATTGATATGACCAGCTAATCAACCCGATTATGGGTACGGGAACAACTCGAGATAACCACTGTTTCATAAAAGATTCTAATACTGTGCTGTAAAAAGGTATATTGGTATATCCTATGAAAAACCTTTTAATAATGTTTAAATGACTAAGTTCTTCCAGTATGAGGATAATTGGAGCAATGGGTAGAATTGTAAGCCAGAAAAGGCATTTAGCCCCTAATGAAGCATTTCTCATGTTTCTGTATTCAAATCTACTATATGGCTCAAATAAATAACAAGGATAATGATATGATTAGATCTAATGACTTCCAAATCTGTTAATTAGTAGATTCTGTGTTGTGTTTGTGACAAACTGTACGATATCCATGAACGTGCCAATTGTACTAGATCTCGAATTTCATACCTGGAGACACAGGATTGCCAAAGTAATTAGGAACTTGAAAGATAATAGTAGATGGTAAACGATAGCTAGATAAATCTCTATTCTGTTTGTTTCCAAATATGTTTTAATAATCAAATTAAAACCTGACATCTGTACTTTCAAAGGTCAAAATTTCTACATTTGTGTCTTTTCGCGAATCTATGAATGAGTCCAAAAGACTAGACCACTAATCTCTGAGCTTCATAAAAGGGTCTGGGATCTAGTCATCATCGAATGTGTCACTTCTACAATCATTCACGTTATAAAATGCCATTAGATTTTATTCTCACTTTCATTAATAGTTATGAAAGTAAAACTTCAGAATATTTTCAATCAAAGTTCTTTTTTGGTTAAAAGTATAATCTTTTATAACCAATGTGGTGACTAGAAATTCCATCAAAAGCTTACAAGACTATATCTAGGATAGGTTTTGAATAATGTTCACAGGAGAAACAGTCAATTCAAAATCATCCCTCATAAAAATCAAGACAAATCAAATATGTCTCAAGGATGAAACTTGTGGATTAATTTTTTCCATAACGATCATTAAGATTCATAATTCTATTGAAGCACAGACTTGCCTTGATGAACCATGTCTAGGTTCTTTTTTTGGAGTTTGACTGGATGTAACTCAACACAGAATTCATTAACGTATGTATATATTACTTCATTATGTATTATTATCATGAATTAAATGATGTGTTGAATATTATTCCTTGTTTGCTTAAAATACCATCATTCCGTATCAACACCTGTTATTATATTCTTCCATTTTACAAGTGGAACAATTATATAAGGATTGACTATATTATCATCCAATATCTCAGCAACAACATCAGCTACAAGAGTAATCACACCCAAGAGCAAGAATCTAATAAATGTTTTTGTTAGTAAAAAAGGTTCATTTTTCAACATCATTCTAACGTCTGTGTAAAAATACTTACGGTAACACTGGTATTAAACATATAGTACAAAGGAAAGCCAATGGGAATTTCTTACAAAATCTTATCCAGGGTCCAGCACCCATTTTTTTAACTTCTTCATCTGTTCTTTTGTAATTTACATAAAAACGTGGTGCTGTGAATTGAAACCAGAAAAATGAGGCAGTAATGTATATTATCAAGAAAATTGGAATCAATGTCCAACAAGAGTTGGTTTCCACTGGTCTGGTTGTTAGTGTTATTGTTGAATTTATATGCGTAGTTTGGTTTATGATTTGGATGATTGTACCATTAAATAATTTTAATGAAGTACCATTATTAATTGTTGTTGAATTAGGTGGGTATATTATGCTGTTATTAAAAGGTATTGAATTATCAAAAGTTAGCTTTAAAGAGTTTATATCATAATTAGGGTAGTCTTTATCATCATGATGGAATTCGTCAAAATCACGATCATAATCATAATCATAATCATAATCATAATCATCTTCAATAATATGATGCTTGAGTGGAGACTCGAATGATTTAGAACATTCCACACACTCGTCAGTGGTAGTGTTTCTTTGTGACAATGATTCAAGTTGTTTAGTTGGAGCTCCATTTATGAGCTTGATGACACATAATGAGCCTAAGATGAGAAACGTTTTTCTTTTCTGCATTAGGAAACTTTGAAGGATGTACTTAATAATTGAAAGAGTTAGTATGATTAGATTGAGAAAGGGGAAATGAAATCTCATAGCAGCAAACCATGGTTTTTATAGCACTGTTTCAAAATGTCCCAAACACATCTTGGAATATTTCTGTCTGACTATCCAATCCAATAAGTGATTTCATGAACAGAAAACATGGAAAGACTAATCAAACTAAATAATTAGAGTAGGGAAATATGTTCACAAAACGACTCCCCCCACCAAGCACTGGAATAAGTGGGTATACCAGACACTCAACCATGGAGCATACCATGGAGTATACCATAGAGCACTTCTATATGAACATAAATCATCAGTAGAATTGAAGTAATGAAGAATTTAAACCTCTTCAATATTTTCCAACTATATCTGCCCATATTCCGACTTTCCACTCACCGGATTTAGCGTTTCGGAATTTAGGTCGCTAATGTGTGGGTGAAATCTGGGGTAAGAAAGATGCTGATGAACAACAACAATAAGAGCAGTTTATTGGTAATGGACAGGGGTTGGTCCTTTATGGTATCGTGCTATTTACATCTATTGGGCTAATCAGTGGATCACAGATATTACATCTAATAACGAGCTGATAAGTAACACCGAACCTTCACGGTTAAGCTGAGAAACACTGTTCCCGATAGTTATCAAATTTTAAAGGGTTTATTCCAGTACTCCCACAAAGCTTCATAGCTTCATACGATAACTTTCCTTCTAGCGTAACGAAGTGACAAATACGCAATTCAAACACATGTATCCCACCATTACTCAGCACTTGACTCACAAATTCATTCTCCTTCTTCCAAAATAATCTCATCTCTCTCAGAATCAGTCACTCAATTTCAATTTCCAGCGCAAAAAGGAAAATTTTTGGCGTGGCTCCGTTCAGGAATTTTCGCAAGGGAGGCTGCGCCTGAAACCGGAGCGGTATGTGACACACAGAGCAGAACCACGAGCCCAATCACAACACATTCGATTACCCAGGGTATGTGAGGTAGTTCTTGGAGAGTAGAGACATGGTAGATGACGCTATTGATTATTGTATCATCGGTTTTACCCTCAAATTCTCAATAATTCTCCTCTATATATATCTCTTGTCTTGTCTAGTAATTTTATCCCAGCGCATTTACCCGCAATTCAGCTAAAAGCAAAAAAAAAATGTCAAATCGAAAAAAGTAAAAGAAAAAAATAAAAAAAAAATAAAAAAAAAAAAAAAAAAAAAAAAAAAAAAAAAAAAAAGAGTCGATGCGTTTGAAAAAAGCTGTGATTCATCTTTTTGACTGGAAAATATGAAAACAATTTATACTTGATTACTTCAATTATTTTTCAATCCATCAACACTTTTCTATTCTCAACACAACGGAGAAAATCATAAATCATAAATCATAAATCTTAGGAATAGATCATGATTGCAAGTTCCATAAAGACCAACTCTGGTCGTCGTACTTACCAAATTGCCAAATCATGTGCTACAAAGAGAATCATTTCTTCTACTTTTATACGTTTAAATAGTTCAGCTTCAAATGCTGCTACAAGACCAAAACCTGCTCCAAATTTTGCACAATCAATACATCCAAATGAATCTAAAATTAATCAACCATCCCCAATAAATTCTAAATATAATAATGCTGGATTGGATGATTCATTTGTTGGATTAACTGGTGGTCAAATCTTTCATGAAATGATGATGAGACATAAAGTTGATACCGTTTTCGGTTATCCAGGTGGTGCTATCTTACCTGTTTATGATGCTATTTATAATTCTGAAAAATTTAATTTCGTCTTACCAAGACATGAACAAGGTGCTGGTCATATGGCTGAAGGTTATGCTAGAGCTTCTGGTAAGCCAGGTGTTGTTTTAGTCACATCTGGTCCAGGTGCTACAAATGTTATAACTCCAATGGCTGATGCTTTAGCTGATGGTGTTCCTTTAATTGTCTTTACTGGTCAAGTAGCTACTGCTGCTATTGGTACTGATGCCTTTCAAGAAGCTGATGTTGTTGGTATCTCAAGATCTTGTACTAAATGGAATGTTATGGTTAAAGATGTTGCAGAATTACCAAGACGTATAAATGAAGCTTTTGAAATCGCTACAAGTGGTAGACCAGGTCCTGTTTTAGTTGATTTACCAAAAGATGTCACTGCTGCTATCTTGAGAGAAGCTATTCCAATGAAGAGTACAATTCCATCAAATACTTTAGAAGAAATTACAAAAGCTGCTACAACTGAATTTACTCTTGCCGCAATTAAAAGATCTGCTAATTTATTAAATCAAGCTAAAAAACCAGTTCTTTATGTTGGTGCAGGTATCTTAAATAGTGAAGAAGGTCCAAAATTATTAAAAGAATTATCTGAAAAAGCTCAAATTCCTGTTACAACTACTTTACAAGCTTTAGGTGCTTTTGATCAAGAAGATTTTAAATCTTTAGATATGTTGGGTATGCATGGTTCAGCTTTTGCTAATTTATCTATGCAAAATGCTGATTTAATTATTGCATTAGGTGCTAGATTTGATGATCGTGTTACTGGTAACATTTCAAAATTTGCTCCAGTTGCTAAAAAAGCTGCAATTGAAGGTAAAGGTGGTATTATTCATTTTGAAATTGCTCCAAAAAATATAAATAAAGTTGTTCAAGCAACTGAAGCTGTTGAAGGTGATGTTACAACAAATTTAAAATCTTTTATTCCATTAGTTTCAAAAGTTGAATCAAGACCATCATGGTTTGATCAAATTAAAAAATGGAAACAAAAATATCCATATGATTACCAAAGAGAAACTCCAGATTCAAAAATTAAACCACAAACTTTAATTAGTGAATTATCAAGACTTTGTAATGAATCAGGAAAAGAAACTATTGTTACAACAGGTGTTGGTCAACATCAAATGTGGGCTGCTCAACATTGGACTTGGAAAAATCCTAGAACTTTCATCACTTCAGGTGGGTTAGGTACTATGGGTTATGGTTTACCAAGTGCAATTGGTGCTCAAGTTGCTAAACCAGATGCTATTGTTATTGATATTGATGGTGATGCTTCTTTTAATATGACTTTAATGGAAATGTCAAGTGCAGTTCAAGCTAACGCTCCAGTTAAAGTTGTTGTTTTAAATAATGAAGAACAAGGTATGGTTACTCAATGGCAATCATTATTCTACGAACATCGTTATTCTCATACTCATCAAACCAATCCAGATTTTGGTTTATTATCACAAGCTATGGGTTTTAAATCTATTAGAATTGAAGAACAATCTGAAATGTTACCAAAATTAAAAGAATTCTTAGATACAAAAGAACCTGTTTTATTAGAAGTTATTGTCGAAAAGAAAGTTCCTGTCTTACCAATGGTTCCAGGTGGTAAAGCTTTAGATGAATTTATTGTTTTCGATGCTGAAATTGAAAAACAACAAAATGCTCTACGTAAAGAACGTACTGGTGGTAAGCATTAGATTGAGTTATCAAAAGGAAAAAAAAAAAAAAAAAAGATTAAATAATAGTTAAAAAGTATTGCATTTAAAGTAGGTGTCATAAGAGAAAGATAATATGCAAAAGTGGTTTTTGTAATTCAATGTTTTCAGTTTTCTCATGTTTTTTTTTTTTTATAATAGTAATCAGTTTGTGTGTGTGTTTTTTTTTTGTTAACCTAACGTATTTATATTTGGCTTTTATCCTCATATCGTATATAAAAAAAATAGCAAATCAAGGGTTGGAGTTTAGTCTCTTAGATTGTAGATGATGATGCTATTCATTTGTCGTAAATTCTGATAATTTTAATGATTTTTTGGTGTGTGTTTATATGTTTGAACCGGCCACTCTTAGAAGTTGTTGATTTTTGTTGAAAGAAAAAAAGAGCATTAATAAAAACACCAAACCGAAGGCACAAAGTTTATCGACATCTCAATACATTCCTTATCGCATTTATAGGTGGTTAAATAGACATTGTTACTGAATAAGTGATACGTCTTCATCTCACAATGTCTGAAAGTACGTTGTTCTCGTTCTATTTGTTATCGTTTTCCAGAATACTAACACAGATTTGTTTTTAGGTAAAAGAGATGATGAGAGACCACATAGGAATGATTATAACAAATCCAGAAGTACATATATCCCATCGGGTCCATCAGGTCCATCAGGTCCATCTCGTGGGAATGATCGTGGATATAGAGATAGTTATAGATCCAATGATAATCCAAATTATATGAGAAATAAGAGAACAGATAGTTATAGAGGACATGATCGTAATAGATCTGATCGATATTATGGCTCAGGAAATAATGATATAGGGAAAAGAACGGATCAAAGACAAGAAAGAATACCGCCTAGAGCCCCTGCAGCCGTACTGAAGGCTGCCTCCAATGATGTTAATAATAAGAATTCAATTCAAAGTCCATCATCTCAACGTCAATATAATACAAATGGTCTGAATATAAGGCCTCGTTCAAGATCACCACAACCACAACCACCACCACCACCACCACAAAAACAACAACAACCACAACAACAGCAGCAACAGCAACAACAACCACCATCACTGGAAGCGTCAAAACCTGCACCAAGATCTTCTTCAATAACTCCATCTTCAAGATATAGTCCTGCAACTGGGTCCAAAAGACCGATTGATCTGTCAAATGCTCCAAAGGGTCCAAAAAAAATGTCTTTCAAATTGCCAAAAGCTAATTCTGCTAATAACAATAAAAAAGGTACCAGAGATAGTTCCATGGGTAGCGGACGTTATGGAACAGGGAGATCATATAGACCACAAGGTTCACATTTTGTACCAGCCAAAAAGGATGATACTCCAAAGATAATTTCATTTTTGAAAACGTCAAGAGATTCTACAATTTATGAACGTGTAATTCAAGTTGGTGAAGGTACTTATGGTAAAGTTTATAAAGCTAAGAATATAATAACAAATGAATATGTTGCATTGAAAAGATTAAGAATGGAGACTGAAAGAGAAGGTTTCCCAATTACTGCAATGAGAGAAATACGATTATTACAATCATTTGATCATCCAAATATTGTTAAATTATTGGAAATCATGGTTGAACAAAGACAGATATATATGATTTTTGATTATGCTGATCATGATTTAACTGGATTGTTGTCAAATCCTGATATACAATTATCAGATGCTAATTGTAAATTTTTTTTCAAGCAATTATTGGAAGGTATAAATTATCTGCATTCTAAAAGAGTTATTCATCGTGATATTAAAGGTTCAAACTTATTGATTGATCGAAGAGGTGTTTTAAAAGTTGCAGATTTTGGTCTTGCAAGAAAAATGAAAACTGTTAAACCATCACAATCTCTTGATTATACAAATAGAGTTATAACATTATGGTATAGACCTCCTGAATTACTATTAGGTACTACTGATTATGGAAGAGAAGTTGATATGTGGGGAATTGGTTGTTTACTAGTGGAGATTTTCACAAGAAGAGCTATTTTCCAAGCACAAGATGAAATTCAACAATTACATGTTATATTTGAAATAATGGGTACACCATCATTTGAAGATTGGCCAAATATAGATAATTTACCATGGTATGAGATGGTTAAACCAAAAGAATTTTATAAATCAACTTTTAAGAAACTTTATGGGTCAACATTATCTGAACAATGTTTTGATTTAGCGTTAAAGTTATTACGATATGATCCATCTAAAAGAATGACTGCCCATGATGCATTAAAACATGATTATTTCAAAGAATTACCCGAACCTGCCCCATTAGACGAAGGTGCATTAGATGGTGAATGGCATGAATTTGAAGCTAAAAAGAAGAGAAGAAAAGAAAGAGAAGAACGTAAACAAGAAGAGAAAAGACGTAAAGAAGGTCTGAAGAAACAAAAACTTGATAATGGTGAAGCTGTGGAGACAAATGTTGGATCATCAAATGCTGTAAGTGATTTTATATCTGTTGATCAAACTGCTCCAGGCTCTGAAGTTGATAACGCACAAAGAGAAACAACTGCTGATTTGTTGAATTCTGAAAGTGATAAAATACCACCTACAACAGGGCCTGCAAGCTAATTTTCTTTTTATGAGTAATATATTTTAATGCATATAAATCTGTAATACTATGAATATATAATCTGTACAAAAATCTACTTTTATAGTTGCAATAAGACTTGTATTGTTATACTTCAAAAACTAACTATTTTTCTGTGTGAATTAAAAAAAAAAAAAAAACAAAATCAGACCAAAAGATATTCAAAGCAAAAAAACTGATTAATGATTGATATAAATGAAAAATATGAATTGAATTGATGTACGGGAATGGTTTTTGTTTTTGTTTTTTCCTTTTTTTTTTATATATATCTATGCTCTAAGTTCAAATTCAATATTTGCTGGATCCATTGGTAAGGTAACCATAGATTGATAATCAACATCTGGGATACTTCTACCTTCTGGGAATTTCCATTTCAAAGTTTTGACAAAAGTGGTTAAAATAGTACCTAATTGACAATAAGCAAATTGTTCACCAATACATCTATGTCTACCACCACCGAAAGGTAAGTATGGAGAACTAACACCTTTGGAGACAGCACCAAAACCATAATCAACAGTGTTTGAATCTTGAGCTTGGGATGATGAAGAATCTTCATCCCATCTATGTGGATTATAAACATCAGCTTGTGGGAAATAAGCTTCATTTGTCATGGCAAAACCTGGTGAAACTAAAACATGATGACCTTTTGGAACAACATAAGAAGTACCTGGAACTGGTAATGGATTCATAACTTTTCTGAAAATTGAATGTAATGGCATGTGTAATCTTAAGGTTTCTTTAATAACATTATTAACTAATGGCATTTCTTGTAAATGATCATAAGTGACATCTTCACCTTTAGTAACATTCATAATTTCTTGATAAAGTTCTTCTTGTAATTCAGGTTTTTCAGCTAAATGTAACAAAAACCAAGCAGAAGTAGCAGCAGAAGTATGTTGACCACCCATCAAGACACCTATTAGTAAATTAGCAATTTCTTGATCAGTCATTTTAACACCATCTCTATAAACGGAACTTTTCATTAAAGTATCTATTAAATCTCTATCTTTAACATCATTATTTTCTCTTCTTTTTTTAATCAAACCCATATAAGTTGATGAGATTTTTTGTTGAGCATAATCTCTACGTCTATAACTTGGTAATGGTAAATTTGGGAAAACAAAATTAATTGGAGTGAAACCTTTATCTAAATCACTATAATAGCCAGCAAAACTTTCATCAAATCTTGCTCTCATTTCTTCACCCATCAAAGATCTTGAAGCAGTGAAAATTGTAATTTCAGGTTGAGTTTCCATAACATTTGAAATACCATGTTTTCTTTCATCAATTCTAAAATTCTTAGATTTATTGAAATATGATAAAATTTCTTCTCTTATTTGTGGAACATAAGATCTAAAAGCATCTCTTGTTAAAGCACCTTTAACGAATTTTTTTTGTTCCATTAATCTTGAATTTGGACAATCATAAATAACACCATTACCAAACACTGGAGTGGTTAAATGTTGATAAGCTTCTTCAGCACTAACATCAGCTAGTTTAGAGTTTAAAACAAATTCATGACCTTTTGGACCTAAATAAACAGTCATAACTTTACCCAACAAGACAAAAGCGAAAACATCACCATATTTTCTTTGACAATCAGCGAAAAATTCATATGGTTGCATACCATATGAGGCAGCTGAACCAAACCATGGGATCCAATAGAAGACTAATGGAACTCTATCTTTTCTCAAAGAATACAATAATTGCCACACAATGTTATAAATGAATGGTGCAAAGACAAGAATTGAAATTCTTTGATACATTGGCAATGTCAAGAATGACAAGTATAAGTAGCTTAAAACATCCTTAGATGATTCAATCAATTCAACCACCTTAGTCATATTCTTTATAATATCTCAATTCGATCAACACACCTTTCTTTATAATTCGTTCAAGTGAATGTGATAACAGGGTATTTTTTTTCTTTCCTATAGTAAACAACACAGCGACAACAAATCAACGTTCAATCACAAGCTTTTAGCGGCAGGTCTGGTTGATTAGTGAATGAAATCAAGAATCTAATTTGATTGGAATAGATTCCCTAATGTAAATTACAAAAGAGCAACGAGAATTCACAACGAATAAGCGGGTTTCAAGATGGATTATATAGAAATTTTAGGCTCGTTTAACATCAAAAGCTGTTTTGATTGTGATTATTTTTTTGTTGCGCGATGGCTTCAAATGTCCAGCGTTTTTTCGCGGCGTATTGGAAAAAATCATTAAACGACGTGGAATTTTACTGGGAACTTGACACAATTCTCAAGGAAAATAGTCAAAAATAGCAATATAATAAATGCTCCTGTGGGTCCTAGGTAGTGACAGAATTAACATCATAGATTTATTAAATTTCGAGAGACATTTCCAGAATTCAGGGGCTTCAATTTAACTATTTGTCTAAGTGGACGGGTCGAATTCTCGAGGGACTGTGTCCATATATACGCTGCCGTTTCCAGACTTACACGCGTGTTTCCGTCTAGCGCTCTCAGCCCATTCCATTCGCGACTGGTGGTACGAGTTGAACAACGGTTGATTGATTTAATGAATCAGCAAATAATGGTACGATCTGATAGGTTGTTGGCTTTGAATGTGCCAACTCTTACGAAACGGGATCTTACCTCTGTGAGCTGAGCTAGGTGATGTGATTTTGTCGTTTGGCAGTGCATCCTCAATTGTTCAGCTGATGTCCATTGTCAACTGAGGAATCGATTATGTGAAACACCAGATACGAGAAATATGGGGGTTGTACGAAGGTTCAAACTTCTGCAATATTAAAGAGACGGTTTAGATTGAAGGGTTTCCTGGCACTAGATAAAGCTAATGATCAAGCTTACTATATGAAATGATGATATTATTGGAAATTTTTGACTTTCATTTACTGTCATTCTGACTATTAATTAAAGATTTATATGGTTCATACTTACGCAGAGGAACTTCCACAATCAAGCACACGAGGTACTATTCATTTACAATTCCAGTCATTTCAATCACACAGATTCTCGCCAGAGACATATACTTCTTCATATAAATTCCAACTTCCCTTCAATTGGTTCAAGTTTTGGTTGTTTTCAATTGGTTTGGTTTCTGGGGAAATATCTAATTCAAAACAAAACAAAATTTGGCGCCAGAAAACATTATTTATCAACAACTCGCTTTTTTTTTATGGAGAATCCAAAACTCTGCTTTCTTTCTTCAGTCTGTCGCTTCCAGAGTCTCACAGAAACACCACTACACTCTCCAATTCAGAGATAGTTACCTCAAAGATGGTTGAAATAACAGGGAGATTCTTAGCGCTGTTTGGTATTTTAAACTGGGTTACTTTTCACTTAGTTTTAGCTGATCCAATTGGACAAATTGGAAAGTTCCTTGAAGATAAAGAAGAAGAAGAAGAGGAAACGCAAACTTGTGCTTACTTCTGGGAAATTGATGAACCAATCAAACTTGACTCATGCGTATGATTTATACCTACTAATTGTCTTCATTCATTATTTTTTGTCCAAAGACATGTCCCTAATCATCTTTAGAAACCTGAATTTGCCAAATGTTATCAGAGCGGCTACGATGACAAGTTTCTATGTGAAGGTTGTTCACTTGTTGATGATGGTACCGATAAGCCCTTCTCTGAAATTGCAGATGCTGACTGTACTTGTACTTGTTGCTGGTTTCAGTATTTACAAAACTACTGCTTTAAGAGATTATGCTCTGATAATGAAGAATTCATTCGCCTTTATGAATATACTAGCTCAATTTGTGACCGTTCTCCTGTTAGGAAGAACGTCAGGCCTTATAGACCAAAGAATAGCAAATCTTTTGGAAATCCAAGTGATAAAATCGACATCGATGCTGATGATGAAATTGATGATTATTATGTTGAAGTTGGTGCTGAAAGTGTCCCTGATATTGAATTATTCGCATCGGATAATAACACAATTTACCGCTCTTTAGAAAATACTGAAAAAGAGGAATTATTCAACGTGGTTTCTAGTATGTTTGATTTTGAGTCATTAAATTTTGCTGATGACTTTAAACCCCATTCTAACAGTGTGGAGAAAAGATCTGATAAGCAAGAAAATGATGATAAATTGGATGCCGCTGTCAATGCTTTTTTCAAATCTGAGATTGGTAAAGTTGTTTCCTCTTTGTTATCATTAATCAATATTGATCAAACTGATAACTTAGTGGAAGTGGTGAGAGAATTAATGAAAGAAAATGGATTCCTAAATTACTCTATGCTAATCCAAAGTCATTCCAAACCTAGCGGTGAGTTTGAGGTACTGGCACGTAAAATGTGCTACAATGAAAACTTAGTGTTTCCTAATGATTTACCGATTTTGAAACTTAGACAACAGTACAAGGTATCCAGCTGTTTTGCCATCTCATCAATTGAGGTTATGACACGAGAAATTGAATGCAAGGACTATCCTTATATGTGTTCATGCAGATGTCAACTTTCAAAATATATAATCAAGTGCATGAATCCTTATTCAGATATTGATGTTTATAAAGCTTACATTGATGTCTTCAAATATATGGAATCCGAATTCTGCATTGATTATGATCTAGACAAAGGTTCAGATGCGAAGCTTATCAATCCTGAACATGATGTTTTAGAGAAAAAGTCTGAACGTCATGATGATGACTCTCTGTTGGAATCTTTCAGTTTATTTCTTGAAGAAAATATTAAAAATATGGATAGTTTTTCAAAGCACCAAGTTGGGGAGAATCCAAAAGAATTCATTGAACAGATTAAAGAATCTTTGGATGAAATTGACTATCAAGAAATTCATCACGCACTCTCTCTGTCCACTGAGGGTACATTGCAAAGCTCAAATTCTGCTCACTACGGTAAAAAATGTTTGGACTCAGATGAGTTCAAGAGTATAACCAATGACTTGGGTAAACTTGATTTCCTCAGAAGTACCAAATGCTTTATGAAGCTTAGTTTCATTGCCGGGTTTCAACAGAAATGCCCAACCCCACAACATTGTTCTTGTAAATGCTCTATATATGTTGGGATGATTGAATGTTTGAGCAAATATGGCTCCACGTTGGAGAAGCTCACTGAAATTGCTAAACGTGATGCTGAACATTTCTGTGCTGAAAGTAAACCAAAAACAATCGAACTTCGGCCTATACCTAATTTACAACCTGATCATGCTGTTCAACCAGATGATCAAACTAGTGCTCTGCCTGATACTTTAGTGTCAAGGGCACAAATCATTCCGAATGAAAAAGACGTTCATAAAGCTGCTAGTGCTTTAAGATTGTATAAAGATGATATTTCCTTCAACCTTTTCCAAGATCTATTAGACATTTACGTTAACAAGGCTGATGAATTCTTTGCAGTATGTGAAGAGTTTTTGGGAACTCAAAAATATGAAGTCTTTAATGCAGCGTTTAATGAGGCAAAGCAAAGATTTGGTGCTTTTTCAGTTGAAGGTGGTACATATGGTGACCCTGGAAATTTATGTATTGATGAAGAATCAGAAATCCAGAATGCACCACTTATTTCATTTGAAGGTGATGAAGCGCTACAAGTTACAGGTTGTTATCTCAACACATTGACCAATGTTATTGATCGTGGATTATGTCCAACTGCTCTTCAATGTTCTTGTAAATGTGCAATTTCGAAAGGTCTCAGTCAGTGTGTCCAAAGCTATGGCTTACCTACATTTAATGACTTACTTGAAACCGTCGAGAATGATGTAAACAAATACTGTGACAATAATCTTTCGGAAGGTCATTCTGAATCTATTGATGCAAATTCAATTGCTCAAAACGGTGAAGCTGAAAGACTGAAGAAAATAAATGCAGAGGAATATATTGAAAGAAAATTCAAATTTCTAAAGCATCTTAAGTCGGTTGCATCAAACTTGAATATTGTTGATGAACTTGATGAAGTTAGATCAGAGTTTATTATGAAAAGCTCACAAGAGCAGCCATCATCTGTGGAAGATCCAAGTTTGATGAGCGCTCAGATTGTTTTAGACAGATGTGAAATCAATGATCGTGATTTGAGTGACTATATGAAGTTTGATCTTGATAGTTGTGATATCAGAGACCTCTATTATTGTAAGAATCATTACAAAGGAAATAAATGTTTGCAATTCAAAGGTGACAAAAATCAATGTAATAGTGCTTGTTGTCTTGAAATAAAAATGGCTGAATGTGCCAAAAGCCATTGCTTGAGTACTAAACCTGTCAAAGAATTTGAAAACATTGCAAACAAGATTTGTACAGAATATGCAGATCCGCATGTTACAAATAACCTGCCTCCATTTCCAGAAATTGATGAAGATGAAGAGTTGAGAATTCCAGATAATGGCTCTGATGAAAAAGATGACATGTCCGAAGGCGAAGAAAATCAAGATGATGAGCAAAGTGATAATGATTCTAATAAAGAAGGGGATACTTTACAGGAATATGAGGAAGATACAGCTAGTGATTTTGTTGGCGAAGTTGATGATAATGAGGAAGAGACATCGTTACAAAGAAGAAATTTTGATCTTTCTGGTGACAAAGAACAATATGATGACGATGTTCTCAATAATGTTGGTGAATCTGTCTGTGAATTGGAAGAGTTTGAGCCCGGTTACGATCTCACTAAGTGTGACAAAAGGGAAGTCAAAGACTGTATAAAGGAAGGTATTCAATATTTACTTGATGATCCAGAACATTTCTGCCCGTACTGTGTGAATGACAATGCATATGATGAATGTCGTTGTGCTTGTTGCTTTGGAAAGTATTTCAGCAAAGTATGTTATGATCCTAATTGTGGTATTCTTACTGAAAAATTGAGATACAAGCGTTATGTGAGAGAAGTTTGTAAAACAAGACCAGTGAAATATTTATTTGCTAGGTCAATTAAAGAAGCATCACACGCAAAGAAACTGGATACCAACAGAACATTAAATACCACCAGAACATTAAATACCACCAGAGATACTGCAGTTGATGAATACAAAGATTTGGATCATAAAAGAAGAATTGCACAGAATCATACTACTAAGCATTCGAATCAAAAGCTGAAACCTGTGCAACAGGAATTTGATATGTTTTCAGGGTTTGAAGATGGTGAGAACACTCCGCTAAAGAATGACATTTACTTTGAATCACGCCCAGTCAATCTACAAAAAGCAACTCTTGACGAAAGAAAGAAGTCAAAATTGAGATATAACTTCAAATTACAAAATCATAAATTTAAAAGAGATTTTGATGATGGTCCTGAAGAATATTCGGATTTTAATGATGATGATTATGATGAAACACATTTGTTATATGTTGAAGGAAATTCGAATATGAAAATTCGCAGAAGACAAAATGATGATGTCAAAAACAGGCTAAGCAAAGCCCAATCTTTCACAAAAGCTCAATCTTTTGCCAAACCAGCAAGTATGAGCAACAGACATAAAAAGAAAGCTCCCAAGACTGGCCCTGAACATATTAAAGCCCAACCTAAACTTACCAAATCTGCTAAGGACTTTGGTATTCGTGAAACAATCAAGAAGAAAAAGATGCCTAATAAACCAAAGAAGACTAAAGGTGCAGATAATTTTATCGTCAGTGGTCCTAAGTTTCTCAAAACATCAGAAGTCAACGTATCCCCTTCAAAGACACAGTTGTTCACTAAACCAGCGATTGTTGATTATCCGGAACAAACTACATCTTTTGCATCTGAGAGAGACTTTGAGAGAGATAGCAGTATTTATGATGATGATCATACACTAGGTTTTGATTCTATAAATGGCGAAGATGGTGAACAATTACAAGATGTTGATAATCATGACAATGAGTACAAGAATAAAACTCCGTTCAATGTGAATAAACCAACTGCGCCAATCAAAAAAGCCCTTAAAACAAAAAGGCCAAATATTCAAAAACGACAAGAAATATTTCAAAGGGAGGTTTTGTATAGGAGAAGGTTTGATGTAAACGCTATTGAAGATGATATTGTTGAAGATATCCCGCTATCAGCGAACTCAACCACCAAAACAACAACAACTGATAAAAATTCGACAGCTACCAAGCCGCAAAAATTCAAAACAGTTACTAGAACTATTACACCGTTAACTTCACAGAATCTTGCTGCTTCTACTTCAACTACTAGTGAAACTTCTAAGCTGAAAAATTATGGGTTTGGAATGATGGTCATAGGTGGAGATGGAGGTTTGGGGGATGAATCTCGAGCTACTGAGTCAGCAACTACTACTGAAACATCAAATGAGGGATCAGCTTCATCAAAAAAAGCTCCATCTAGCTCAATTGAAGAATCTACTACGACTAAAACTATTGTGACTGATTTTACAAGCTATGTTACTGAAACAAGTATCGTTACCGTTACAGATACGATTTCAAATAGCCCATCATCATTCAACTCCCTTCCAAAGGAAACCACTGTTAGCAAAACAACAGTTCCATTTATGTCCTCATCGACTCCATCCACCATTACTAACAAAGTTTCTCCAGAAACTGTTACTTCCATCAAAACAAGATTTAGACCAACCACATTAACTGAAACAGAATATGATGATTATTCGTTTGTCACTATAACAGAATATGATGATACATTAACTGAAACTGTCGCAAAAAAAACTCTTACGAGATTCAAAGGAACGACAACAGATACAAAAACTCTTGAATTAGTTTCCACACTCACAACTAGTAAGACAAAAATCATTCCAAACATTACAATTACTGAATTTGAGGAATCTGATCAAACTGTTACTTCAACTGTTACGGAAAATGTCACAAAAACTACAACAGAATTTGATGATGTTAGCACTAAGACCCTTACATCATTCTCTGGCACTGCCACTGAAACATTAGCTAAAATGACTAAAACCAAATATGAAAAGTCAATTGTGGTAACTGAATTTGAGACTGAGACTGAAACTGAGGAAAAAATGAAGACTAAATGGTATCCAGAAGAAACTGTAACAGAATTTGAAGATGAACAAACCATTACAGAAACGGAATATTATCCATATACCACTACGGATTCAACCACTGTCACAACAACTACAACTGCAACTAGCACTCTGACAAGTACATTGGCTGGTAGAGCACGTCCAACACCAAATCTCGTTGTTTCTTTAACTCCAAGAGATTTAAGTGATGGTGAATTGGATATTATCTCTGAGCTTGATGGTAAAAATTTAACTGCTACAAATACCACCTTGGGAAACATTAGCAATACAATGCAGAATAAGAGTTCCATAGCTGATCAATTTCATAATAATCCTCATAATCAAGAATTTACCTCTGAAGGTTCAAAACCTGCAAATTTAAATTTTTATGTTGGGTTTACTATAGCTATTACTATTACAGCTATTGTTTTATCAGTATATTCTTTCTCACTAACTGTCGATCAAGATGAAATTGTTGATGCAGATGATGATCAAACCACTAATGATGATATTGGTAGAAATTTGATTGAAGATACTCAAGATCAAGTTGAAGTAGAGCGTCATGAAAAGGAAAGAGCTGAAGCTCATGAACTTGAAGTCAACTGATCAATGATCATGAATGCCTCAAAAATTTCTCTTGGGCCTTATATATGGATCTCTAATCATCTTTTAATAGCTTTATTCAATTCTTTTTAATAGTAATGCAAGTTTTCAAATGTGATGATATTGTAGGAAGTCTTTTTATTTCCGAGATTTTGTGCTTTTTTTTTTTTTTTTTTGGTTTTTTTTTGGTGCTGCATGAATATTGATAATTAAATAAAAAAGTAGATGATGGAAAACGTCTGAAATGTAAACAATAGATTGTGTCAACTGCTTGCACCCAATTTGCCATTTCAAAACAATTCAATGACATTCAGTTTGATCAAAGAACTATTCCAAACATGTATCAATAATGATTTCCCATATAAAAGATTAACATTTTCACCTGATATTGAAGGATATTCATCAAACTTTTTATTTTCAAGAGAAGGAGAAGGACTTGAAATAATCATATTTAAATCAACTATGAAGAAAATATTCAAAGAAAGTCATGAAAAACTGGAAACTATACTTCCTTTTGATAATGGTGAGTTAATTATTTTATGAATAAATGAGAAGATCAAGTAACTAACTCAGTATCAGATTTTTCAAATGATTCAAAAACATTGGAATTATACTACATGACATTAGGAATTCTTCTTGTTGCAAATGATCATCATACAGCTCTTAATATCCATGAACGAATTGTGAAGAATATATTAGAAAGAAACAATATCAATAATGAAACAATTACAACTTCTGAATTCTTATTTATTGATTCTGAAAAATTTTTAGAGAAAGAATTTTCATTTATATCATTAATATTAAACTCTAATAATAATAAATTAAACAAATCATCAACATTATGGCATTTTTATAAAAAAATATTCATTTATAACCAAATTTATGAAATCAAGTTGAACCCTAAATGGTTCATAAGGACTGCTTTATATTCATGTGAATTACATCCAACAAATTATTATTCTTGGAATTTTATCAAGACCATATATAATTGGTATCAATTGAACCAAAATCGAAAAGAAGAAGAGTTAACCAAGTTTATATCTAATCAAGTTAAAGATTTTTGTAAAAAACATACATCAGATTCAGCTGCATGGAATTGTCTTGCAGATTTGAGTATTTATGATAAAGATTCATATGACTTCACAATGTTTGAATTTGGGGAAATAAGTGGAAAAAAGATTACTCTTGATAAGATGCAATTGAATGAAGATAGAGTCATTCAAAGAGAAGAGCTGATTGTTGAATTAAAAGATTTTTTAAAAATCATTCGTGATTCAAAGACAACTTCGATAGTGCCTCATTTGGCTTTAAGAAAACTGATCAAATATTATTCTCATTATGAACAAAATCAAGATCACACGTTCTTATTAAAAGAATTGAATATTAATGAAGAATTAAAGTTTGAAAGAAAATTAAAAGAAAAAAACATTAAATATGAAGTTAAAAACGGATTTTTCACAATAAATAAAGATCTTAGTGATGATATTACTTTATATCAAGATTTACAAAGATATATTAACTTTAAGGAAGATATTAAATGGATTAAGAAATTTTGTTTATATGGCCGGAAATCCCAAAAGTTGAGTAAATGAAACATTTCATTGATGAATAATTTCATTCGGTTCATAATGTCGAGGTTGTATTATTAATGAAGAAGGAAAAATGAAAATAAAAAAAACCATTGAATTCATTAAAATAAACAGAGATATACAAATAAATACTTGAAACATTTAATCATCAAGTTTTAATATATATATATATATATAATAAAAAAAGGGAGGGTAGGGGGGAAGGGGGAAAATCTAGTCTATGATTGACCTTCATTATGTAATTTTTGATAAGCTGGTATATCAAATTCTGGAGTAAAATTTTGACCAGGTAATATTGGAGCAGTTTCCAAAATTAATTTTGTTTTCTCTTCAGGTGTTGCATCATTTGGTATATTTTTATATAAAATATATTCTAATTCTGAATCAGGATTTGAAGATTTTTTAAATAATTTTGGATGAAATTCTACACCATCTTCTAATCTTTTTTTAGATAAAATTCTTTGAGAATCTTCAATTTTAAATTTTTCATCTGTTGCAATTTCATGATTACGATCACCTAAAGCATCTGTAACTTTTTTCCATAATTTTCTTGATTCAAATTCACCTTGTTCATTTAATGGACGAACTTTTGGTGATAATGGTTTTGCTTTTGTTGTATCGAAAAAAATTGATTTTGAATTAATTTTTTTACCAAGATCTTTTATATAAATAATTTCATTCCATTTACCAGAAATTTCAAATAATGAAGAACCTTTTAAATTTTTAACAATACCTTCAATTGAATCATAACTACCACCAATAAAACCTTTTGTTTTAAATTCGATATCAACAGAATAACCAGTAGTTGGACATTTTATAATCATATGATCACCTAATTCTAATTTCATTTTACCAAATAATATACCTCTTGCATACATATTTGGTTGAGTTAAAGTATATTTTTCAGGATTTCCATCATCATCTAATAAATCTAAAAATTGACATATTGTAATACCATCCATCATTGCAGCAGTTGAATTACCTAAAAATTTTGATTTTGGAATACAAGCACCATCAACTCTAATATTATGATTTGGAATCATATAAAAATATGAAGATTTTGGAGGATGATGAGATGTTTGTTCAGAAATATAATAAGCTTGACCTTCATTATTTGGTAAATCCCAATATGAAGTGAAAAATTCACCCAATACAGGATTTAATGGTTTTTTAACAGCTTTTGGAGCAATATGCCAACCTGAAAGATACCATTTAACAACTAATAAAAATCTTTGTAATGGATCTTTTGAATTTTTTGCTTCTAATATAATATCAGGTTGTTGTAATTGATTTGTAATTCTTTCCAACATTGATTTTCTTTCAAGGATAAAAGTTGGTAATGTTATTCTTGATAAATCACAACCTGGTCTTAATTGAGAAATAATCCCCATCAAGATATTTTGACCTTGATCATCAACTTCATCAATATCTTCCAAATTATCATCATTATCACCCGTGGACTCTCCTCCATTTGAACTTGATGTAGATGATTGTTGCTGTTGCTGTTGTTGTTGTTGTTGTTGTTCATTACTAACTGAACTTGACGAGGAATCCGATAACTTCATCTTCAATTTAGATAGCGGCATGATTGGGAATTATAGTCGTTTCAATAATAATAATCTTGTTCCACTTTGTTCCACTTTCTCTTTCTCTCTATTGTTCTATGTCTCTAGATGAACTTCAAACAGCTCCAATTGACTCTTTCTTCCCTGTAGCTGATGTGATTTCCCTTGTCGTTGTCGTTGTTGTTGTTGAAGTTCCAATTGTAAATTATTTATCTCTTTTCCTGTGTTTTAATTTCCCAATTTCCTTTCCTTGTCGAATTTCTCGCCTTCTCTCGGCTGAATTTCAGAATCTGGTAAAGTGTATTGATAAAGAAGAAGTGTGAACTGGATGTGTGTTGATGGAATGAGATATAATACAGATACTTCTATTCCAATGCCAATAATAAACACTATATTCACTCTTTCCCAAAACTGAATTCAATTAATCCACAGTTTCAGAACCCTTTTTTGCCCTTTGAATTTCGATAAATTTGAATTTCAACTTTGCTCAGAAATTCGCTGCTTATGTCAGCGATTACAAAGCAGTATAATGTTTAATATGTATTTATATATATGTGTATTTCTATATATATATATTTATATGGGTTTCTGTAGAGTGCCATCTAGCGGGAGTCGGGAGAGGGTATGCTGTTGTACACCTCCACCACTTGCAATGAGTCTCTGTGTTGTTTGGATTGTCCATTGAGTAAACACACAATGGTGAAACAACTCTGTGATAAGAGCATTATGCTTATTGTGTAATTACATATCGTGATACCTATGGATGATAGATCATCTTCGAATTGTATCATTGCTATTCCATTGAGTTTGAATTCAGTTAGGATTATCAAAGTGATTGATATGACGAGATTGATTATTGAAGTGAACATGTAATGTCTTATTGGGGTGTAGACGTTTGATTTGAAAATAGCTATGGTGTAGCACCATTGGGATAGAATGAAACTGATGGAGATGATGGTGGCAATGAAAAGGTGGAGTCCCGAAGGTATTGATGATGAGGAGGAGGATTGATTAGTGGATTGGGCTAATACTGTTTCAGCACCAAGTAATGTTCCAAGAATAGGTGCACTTAAATTTCGATCTTTTTTCAATAAGGATCCTATACTTGATGATCTATTATTTATATTTGTAGTGATTGGTGATACGTCTTCTGATTTGTAATAACCTTGAGAATGTTTAATCATTGGATGCAGTTCATTATTATGATTATAATATTGTGATGGAGGTGCTAATTGTTCAATATTGGATGTGGCGGTTTCATCATAAGTCATTGCTGGAGAATGAATATTTGAATAATTAGCAGGGATTAATAATTGTGATTCATATTGATCAAATGGATCTATCTTGGTGGAAATGCATTTAATATAATGGAAAGATGATAAAATTACTAAAGGTATTGTGAATAAAAATTTGATATAACAATTTTCAGCTGATGATGTAAAATTCATCCATGTAAATCCTGCAAAAGTTATAATTGTGAATATGAAATATAATTTATAAAGTTTCCTTAATCTTTCTGAGTTTAAGAATTGATTTTTGTAAAGATCCATAATATGATTATTTTGTATAATATGACCTGTTATCAAACCAATGTTGAATAACTGGAGTAGATAAATCATTGTGAAGACCAAGACACTAAGCAATGGAATACCCCCTGATATTTAAGATCTCAAACAGCACGACACCTTCCCTCTGTTATATACCAGTTGGTTGGACACTAATCTTAGAAGGTTAAGTCAGTTGAGCAGGGAGATTGACTCTTTCAAATTCAATTTCAATTTCAAATCTCGTTATTTTCTGGAATTAATTATTTTCGTTGAAATGCACGAAGATAAGAAAACTGATAACGGTTTTAGGGCTCAGTGCGAGTTGGAATAACAGAATTGGGAAGAAACAGAGCTGAAAAGACGGGTGATGAGTGGTTTATTTAGTTAGTGGTATCTGATAAGTGCGTATTTGATCAGTGTACTGGTTGTGGACGTAGATAAGAGTGGAATGCTGTGTTGACAGGTGCTTTGGCTATCTGTTGTTGGATCTGTGGACACTGCTGATATATCAACATTGGACAGAGACCCTGGCTGAGTAGTGAGTGGGTTGTGCCATCGTGGCATTATACGATATCCATTCTATACAATGACCATGATACAATGACCTTGCTATACAATAACACTTTCTCTTCACAGCTTTCGATATTCCATGCTCTATACCAGCAGCGAACACACTTGTGCAACCTTAGAACCACAACCACAACCACAACACTCACCACACAGCACAACCATACCCAATACCACTGCTACCACCACCACCACCACTCCAATACCTCCAATACCACCACCATTCCAATTCCAATTCCAATACCATTCCGCATTCCTCAACTTCAGTGAAACTTTCCGCGAATTCTCACTGCTGCCCGCGCCCAAAATTTAAATCTTCCCGTTCGCTGTTCAAAAAACGAAAACAAAACCAATTTCGCCTCCTGAACAAACAACAACTCGACTTCAACAACCATTGGAAGAGCTATTGCAAGCTATTGGAAGCCATTGGAAGCCATTGAAAGATATTGAAAGACTGACACCATGGATGAGACCTTGATCGCCACCATCAACAAGTTACAGGACGCATTGGCACCCTTAGGTGGAGGTTCTGCTTCACCAGTTGATTTACCACAAATAACAGTTGTTGGTTCACAATCTTCTGGGAAATCTTCTGTTTTGGAAAATATCGTTGGTAGAGATTTCTTACCAAGAGGTACCGGTATAGTTACAAGAAGACCTTTAATTTTACAATTAATTAATAGAAGAGCTACAAAATCAAAATCAAATCAAGATTTATTAAATTTAGCAACAGATTCATCTAAAAAGGGTCAAACTGAAGATAATATTGAAGAATGGGGGGAATTTTTACATTTACCTGGTCAAAAATTTTTCAATTTTGATGAAATTAGAAAAGAAATTGTAAAAGAAACTGAAGCTAAAACTGGTAAAAATGCAGGTATTTCTTCAATTCCAATTAATTTAAGAATTTATTCTCCTCATGTTTTAACTTTAACTTTAGTTGATTTACCTGGTTTAACAAAAGTTCCTGTTGGTGATCAACCAAAAGATATTGAAAAACAAATTAAAGATATGTTATTAAAATTTATTTCAAAACCAAATGCAATTATTTTATCTGTTAATGCTGCAAATACTGATTTAGCAAATTCTGATGGTTTAAAATTAGCAAGAGAAGTTGATCCTGAAGGTACTCGTACAATTGGTGTTTTAACAAAAGTTGATTTAATGGATCATGGTACTGATGTTATTGATATTTTAGCTGGTCGTGTTATACCTTTAAGATATGGTTATGTACCTGTTATAAATAGAGGTCAAAAAGATATTGAAAATAATAAAACAATTAAAATTGCTTTACAAGATGAAAAATCTTATTTCGAAAATCATCCATCTTATAGATCAAAAGCTCATTATTGTGGTACTCCATATTTAGCAAAAAAATTAAATTCAATTCTTTTACATCATATAAAACAAACTTTACCAGAAATTAAATTAAGAATTGAAACTGCTTTGAAAAAATATCAAAATGAATTAAATCAATTAGGTCCTGAAACTATTGATTCCCCAAATTCAATTGTTTTAAGTATTATTACTGATTTTTGTAAAGATTATAATGGTATTTTAGAAGGTGAAGCAAAAGAATTATCAAGTATGGAATTAAGTGGTGGTGCAAGAATTTCTTTTGTTTTCCATGAAATTTTTAAAAATGGTATTAATTCATTAGATCCTTTTGATCAAATTAAAGATACTGATATTAGAACTATAATGTATAATAGTTCAGGTGCTTCTCCTTCATTATTTGTTGGTACTCAAGCTTTTGAAGTTTTAGTTAAACAACAAATTCATAGATTTGAAGATCCTTCAATTCGTTGTATAAATTTAATTTTTGATGAATTAGTTAGAATTTTAACACAAATTTTACAAAATCCAAAATATTCAAGATATCCTATTTTAAAAGAAAATTTATCACAATCTTTTATTGAATTTTTAAGACAAGCTTTAATTCCAACAAATGAATTTGTTACAGATATTATAAAAGCTGAAGAATCTTATATAAATACTGCACATCCAGATTTATTAAAAGGTTCTCAAGCAATGGCAATTGTTCAAGAAAGATTACATCCAAGACAAGTTCAAGTTGATCCAAAAACTGGTAAACCAATTTCAAATTCTTCACCTGTACCATCAATTAATGAAATTGATGAAAAATCTTCATCAAATGGATTTTTCGGTGGTTTTTTTTCTTCAAAAAATAAAAAAAGATTAGCTGCAATGGAAGCTCCACCTGCAATTTTAAAAGCATCAGGTGCAATGACAGATCGTGAAACTCAAGAAACTGAAGTTATTAAATTATTAATTCAAAGTTATTTTTCAATTGTTAAAAGAACAGTTGCAGATATAATACCAAAATCAATTATGTTAAAATTAATTTTAAGATCAAAAAATGAAATTCAAAAAATTTTATTAGAAAAATTATATGGTTCAAATGATTTAAATGATTTAACAAAAGAAAATGAAATTACAAAACAAAGAAGACAAGAATGTTTAAAAATGGTTGAAGTTTTAAAACATGCAAATGATATCGTTTCAAGTGTTTAAAATCATCATCATCATAATCATCATCATCAATCATCATCTGTGATGTATTGATTGAAAAAATTAGATAAATAGCTATGTAGAGTATAGTATATATTTATATATAAAGTGATTAATAAAATAATAAAAAAATTTAATTAATATTCATTAACATTTCTTGTGTTTTGACTTTTTTGACTTTTGCTTTTTGTTAATGTATTCACCGATTAGAAAATAGTAACTCTTATCATATAATGACATTCTACTTTTATGAAAAATTGTGTAAAGGACTTTCTAGTCATACAATATTCATGGGTATAATGCTAGTATACTATACAATTCTTGAAAAGAAAATAATTAAGAAGAAATTATTAATTCAATATTATAATGGTACGTCTAGTTATGATCTCATTAATATATATATATATGTACTAGTATTATAATATTTCGATCGATTATTATATATATTGACATTTGCGCACATATATATAATAATATATATGTAATTATCTCATGTTAATGTGATCAGTAATTTACATAATGTTGGTAAATTTCAGACCTACTTTATTTGATAGTCTGTACGTTCTCTAGGGATCCCAATCCATGTATGGGCGGCATTTATTAATTTCATTACATGAAGTTAATTTAACCCTTTGGAATTATGACTAACCGATATGGTTGATATTACTCAATCAATAGAATAATTGATCCAATATATGACTATGATAAAGAGTTTCATGATCGTATAGTATTAATCGACAACTACAGTATAGATATACTATCTGCTGCTTAAATTATTCATGTTGTTGTTTTGGGGTTAGGTATTATATCTTGGTTATGTTAGTTCTGTTCGGATATAGACGCCTAATGTAGAAGGGATTAATAGATTGTGATTTTAAGAATTGAATGAGATAGGATTTATTATTGAGGGGCTGTAGTTGTATATGGATATACTGATCTATATTAATATTTAATATTATAATAAACTGCAAATATTGCAGTATTAATTTATATATATATCTATTAATAATATTTTATTTATTAATTTACAGCGCTCTGTATTATGCATCATGAATATCGAATATTTAATATAAATATATCATGCAGTGATCTTATATTATAAAAATATTGATCAACAATTTTTCAAAATTCAAATATGACCGATATTCACTTATAAATAATTAATTTATTAAGATTAGCTGTACTACAATATTATAAACAAAGTACAAATTACTCATGATTTAATTATGAGTCGACATAAAGACCCAAAAGCACAATTACATTTGGAACAATTTCCAATGAGTTAATTTGAGAATATTAAATGTATATAGTTTACGTACCTGATTATTACGAGAAGAGTTCGCTTGAACAAGTATTCAAATACACAATTGTTTAATGTTGAATTCCACGGTGATCGGATTGAGAAGTTATATTGATTAATGGATTGTGTAGGGATTCAAGTGGTTGGAGTAGACATTGTTTAGTAATTGAGTGTATAGTTCTTACAGATATTTGAAGTTGTTGTAGTTCTCTATGATTTATAGAGACTTGACTCTTGATGAATGCTTTGAGCAATTATATCTCAATGGAAAAAGATCTTATTTTGAACAGTTTACATGCTATTCACTCTTGTGATGTTTTCTCTGCTCAATTGTTTTATAATTGGTTTATTTGTATTTTCCGGAATTGAGAATCCAGACACAATCCGGTGTTGAAAATTGTTGAAGTATAATTAAATTGTCTCGTTTCTAATACTTCTTGACATTATTGTACAAACTGAGTACTTTACGTCGTTTGTATGGATCTGATATGTCATATGATTGTACTTCAACATAACACAATGTCACTAAGGTGAGTTTTAAATGTTTATTTTTCATTTTGCAAAAGTATCATCATTACTGATTACGTTTATTGTTTATTCTTTATTGCATTCTTCCATTATGATCAGAAGATGCTTTTGTTCCACTTTTGCATTCTACTGATGATATATGGTTGAAGCTACTGTTCTTTGAGTTTTTTGCTATGATGTCGTCTCATTTGTGTTTTTGATGTGTATGTATGTTTAGCATGTCCAAGAGTACCGCACAAATGACAAGCATAGTTATACGGTAATATTTTGAATCATAAGTTGAGCTTCATGTTTGATTATTTTCCACAATTATCAACACCTCAACTTATCACTCAATTTGATTTAATATTGGGAAACATGATCAAGTTTATCAGAGTAGTTTTCGAATTACACTGTGACTATCATGATATTTATCAATATACATATTTTTCTTTTTCAAAGTTTTACTGATCATTATAGCAAACTGCAAAACGATATATTAATTAGTAATTTTTAATTATCTATACACCCATTTATCAAATTCTCTTTAAATTTTCTAGTCAATTCATCCAATTTATTTTGCGAAAGATCCTTCTCTGGAACGGAATAAATTATATTCATTCCTCCATTAGCAGTAGTGACACAATTTAAACAGAATGTAAAATAATTACCATTCATATGTTGAGTGAAGTAGGCATTTTGTAATTTAAATTTATCTCCACATTCAATTCCATTATCCATAATGAAACCTAAATTTGAAAAAAGGGTGTTCCCCTTTGGATTATTCAAAAGTGTATCTTTTAATACTTTATCCATATTAATTTGTCCGCCCTTTGCAACTATTTTACTTGAACTTATAATTCCTAATCTAAATAATGCTCTCTTTGTACGAACACACCATTGATTATAATTGGTATATTGTTGAACTTTTGACCAAAGAAATTTTTTAATTATAGGAATATAAGTATGAAATGAACTAGCAAGTAATCCATAACGATATAAATCCTTATCAATATCTTGTGGTAAATATATTCTTGAATCAACAGCGACAATAAGATCAGTATATGACCAATTCTCAAACAATCCAATTTGATATTGAGAAACTAACCATGCAATTTCAATATATGGAGTTAATGTAACGGCTTTCTCACGAGTCTTGCTTTTGATGGTTTGTAATTGTTCAGGAGTGATGTTTATGATGGAATGATTATGAGATTCGTTTCTTGATGGGATTGAAGTCTTCCATACCCATCTCTTTGTGAAGAATGTATTCCATAAGAATTCTGGGATGTACCAAAATGGAGGATTATGTGGAACTATTTGATCAAATGATTTAGGAAGTTTAGGAATTTTCGATTTATCCCTTTGATAATTTAAAATCAATTCTTCATCATAATTCACATCCTTCTCCATTATAATTGTTGGATCCATAATACATAGCTGTTTTTGTAAATCTTGCATAAAATGTTTAGCACTAATACCATCCAATGCAACATGATTAGCTATGAAGACGATATTGTAATCATCAAGAATCATTAATTTCCAAATAGTATTCTCATGACCATAAGGTATTTCAATATCATTCAATTTCCTGAAAAACTCACCCTTATTATGCACAATATCAACATCAATTGGTGGATCCAAGAATAAGTCTTTGAATTTCAACTCATCCAACACTTTCAAATAATCATGTTGTGGTTTAACAACACTCAAATCTGAATGATCCGAATCAACCACCGTGATACACAAAATGGGATTCTTCAACATGATATTTCGAATAGCGTGATACAACAATGCCCTGTCATTGACTTTCTGATTGAATTCGACCATCAGGGAAAACGTCGTGTAAAGCCTTTGACGTTGACATATGGCGAAGAAGTTCTCTGCAGAGTTCATTCTTCTCGCGTGGACATTATCCACAAGCATCTGTGCAAGTGACTCTGACACTTCCTCCATGATGGCTTTGAAGCCGTGGTATATTGGACAAGGAGAAGAGTAGTTAAGCCCCTGGTATTGAAGAATTGAACAAGTAAAGTCATCTTCACCTTTTCTCTATTGTTGCCAAAATAGGGCTGGCTGCATCGGATTCAAGAGGACCCCATTGGGCATCGTTGAAGCGTAGAGTATAATAAACTGGTTATCCAATGCAATGTACCACTGCAATGTACCACTGCTCATCCATCAGCGTTTACTGTTTATGGCGATTGAGGTCCCAATTGTTGGACCCAGTTTCACGGTCGCTGTATGCTGCAATGGTTGATGGCTGTTGATCCATAAAGGTGTCTGCGACAGCTGCAATGATGATAATAGGACATTATAATAGAATAGAATATTGACAATACAAGACACTCGATTGATTCATAACATTTATACTATACACATCCACTAACACCTCATTCGATACACTCAGATACTAAATTATCATAGAATGCATCACAACATTTTCTAAATTTTTTATAACCAAAACTTGTTTCATTTGGTGAAGTGATTACAAATTTTAATCCACCCTGTGCAGTACTTGCACAATTTATTGTAAAATCATAATGATATCCATTAAGATTTTGTGTGAATATAACATCTTCAATTTGATATTTAAAACTTAATCCAACACGAGAATCAACCATACCAAGATTTGAAAAAAATGTATTTGTTCTTGTTTGGGTTTTAAACCATTTCTTCATTAATTTATCCATATTTGAATTTTTTGTAAATTGATTCCATGATAATAATCCAATTGGTACTAATGATTTTTGTGTATTTAAACTTGATTTTAAATGTTTATTAAAATAATCAACCCAATTCCAAGTGAATTTAGTCACTGGTGAATAAAATTTGGAAAATGCACCAACATTTAACCCATATTTAATCAAATCTTGTGTATTATCATCACCGTCATCATCATCACCGTCATCATCCGTAGTCTCTGAAATATATTGTCTTGAATCCACTGCAATAACAAAATTTGTGAAAAAATTTGTAGTGGAAAGGGGATAAATTTCAGTTTTTTCTTGTGCATTTAACCAAGCAGTTTGAATATATGGTGTTAATGTAAATTTCCGGTCATGATTCATGGAAGATTTTTCATTTGAAATTAAATGTTTTTTAATTTTGGATAATTGTTTTGCTGAAATATGAAGATAATGATAATTAATTTTATCATTTGGTGATGATGGTGTATTAAAACAAAAAGTTTTATAAATGAATTGATTTATAAAAAATTCTGGTATTGACCAATATGAATTTTTTTTACCTGGAATAATAATATCTTCTGATGATGGTGGTAAATTTCCTAAATTTTTGCCATCTTTAGAATATTGGAAAATGAATGAATCATCATTAATTAATGGTTTATTTGTTGTTGTTGTTATATCAACTTTATTTAATTCACATTCAAGATCTTGAAAGAAATTTTTAGCAGTAATACCATCAATTAAAACATGATTTGAAATGAAAGCTAAAGTATAATCATTTAAAATAGCTAATTTCCAAGTTAATTCATTTTCTCCATAAGATAATGAAATATTATTTAATTTTGCAAATAATTCAACATCAATTTCTAAATTATCTTGATTTTTTTCAAAATTATCAATAAATAAATCTTTAAACTTCAATTCATTAACAATTTTAATATAATCATGAGGTCTTGGAACAATTGAATCAGGAACGTCATTAACCACAATAGTAGTTAATAACAATGGATTTTTCAATAATATTGGTTTAATTGCATTAAATAATAAAAATGGATCATTAATTTTTGAATCATAACTAACAATTACACTAAATGTTTTATATGTTTTTAATCTTTGGAAAATTGCAAAAAAATTTTCAAATTGACCCATTTTTCTAGCATGTTTATTTCTTAATTTTGTTTCAAGATCAATAATTGATTTTTCATCATTTTGTAATAAATAATCAAATGACATGTTGATCAATAGTATCGATATATAATAAACCTGAGTATATTTCATTTATTTCATTTAATCAGTTCTGGAACCAGGGATGATACCGTCTTTAAATACTTGTAACCAGATAATCGTATTCACATAAACACTTGTATTTGATATACGTCTAAATACTCGTTACGAATGCTATGAATTGATTAGTTTATATCAGTAGATCATTATAACCACAATTTCAATCAATTATTTTAAACCTGATCTGCAATGATGGTGCGTAAAACTAAAAGAGTCTGAATTCAATTGAAGTCTGATACAAATAACTCCCATTAGCTCATTGCTGATCCATATCACCCACTTAAGGCCCATTCATCCAACCTTTATTGATTTATCTGTGTTTCTCGTTGTTTCCGTCTTGAAATTTCAAATTAAAATTTAATTAATTAATTAATTAACTTGTGTGTTTGCATAGGATTGACAATACATTATGGATCAACAATACATTAATTTGATGAGGATGGTACATGTTATAATCAATGGGTGTATCAATGGGTGTGTATTTGAATACGAATATGAAGTTATTACGTCTCTGATAATCATGAAATTACATTATTGTAAGGGATACTTGTGGTGAAGAGGTTGGTATTAATGTATTTCCTGATAAACCAATTAATTATTCTACTTTTATGAAACAACTGTTGATATTGAAGGGAGTCTATAAATTATTCACATTTTCTATATTTATTATATCTATTATATCTATTATATCTATTATATCTATTATATCTATTATATCTATATTATCTATTTATTCTAATCTATATCTCTACTTC
>JAKTWW010000280.1:0-36913 GCA_030582255.1 Hansenula subpelliculosa
AAAAAAAAATAAAAAAAAAAAAAAAAAAAAAAAAAAAAAAAAAAATAAAAAAAAAAAAACATGGAAAAAACATAAGAAAAGGAGAAAAAAAAAAAAAAAAAGCCATACGAATTCTCGATATAATAAACTAGAATAGCCGTCAACGTACCAGAAGGAGGGTTAGATCAAAATCAATACCCAAATATGTGATTCGCAGCAGGATAAACAATAGTAGGCGAAAATAAAAATTACTCCGTTTTGAAGAGCCCATAACCAAAATAAGGTATGAAAAAAAATCTACTTTATAGAAACTATATAGAATTAAAGTCAATACACATTTGATCTAGTAAAAAAAAATGCGGAAAACATATATATTGTAATGAAGGAAAAACCTAATATATAGGATTAAAGCCGGTAAACAAGCTTAGCTTAATTGCAATCCTATGATGTAGGGGAGAGCAAGATTGTTGTAAGATTGTTGTAAGCATTAATCTAATCTCGTTTATTTGCACTTCGTGCTAAATATCTTGAAGAGAGCTAACTTTGTCCTCTAGAGATTCTCATCTGATTACTGTGATACAGCATTTGTGTTTGGAACATCATATACTTTCATGGAATGCTTAAACAATACCGGATGACAATAATAGATCTTATATTGTACCCACTTTCAACTATGACATTCGAGCTGCAACTGAAAACAGATCCAAGTAATAACACAAAGTATTTGACCAAAACACATAAGCCAGAGACAACAACCAAAGACAGAAGAGACATCATATACAATCTAGATAAATTTGCTTATATCACTATCGGGTATAGGCTCAATGTCGAAGTCAACCATCATTTTCCGTAATCCATTTGCAGTAAACTCTGTCAAACCACAACGTCTAATATTTGAAAGTGAATCGTAATTTGAACTCAGTGAAAGTGATTTCAGAGCTTGTTCATTCATTGGAAGTATGCAGTTGGGTTTATTGAAGCATATGAACTGATTCTCAACACTTTTGAAATTCCAAAATTTGAGTAAATGACTTAGTTGTTCAAAGGTGAGATTATCACAAAAATCTTCAGACGATGGACTAGGAACAATCCATACTCCATCAGGTGTTTTCTCTTTTAAGCAATACCATGGATTTTTATACCATCCGTTTAAATTTGGTAAATATTCATAGTCAGTGTATTTGGTTTGAACCAAACCTAATGGATACTCCTGAGTTAAAATGAAGTCCGTATCACGTGGAACCCAAGAAAGTATTCCTTCAAAAAAGGTTGATCTGAGTGGTGATATCGATTGAAAAGAATACCTGTGTATATGTTTGTCAGCTAAATGAGTTTTATGTTTACCACTGACAACCTCATTCTTAATTGAAATAGCAGTCAAGTCGATATATAAACCAGTTGAAAGGTCTATGATTCTACCATCAATAGAGTTTTTGCCATTTGAATTATCTCTATCAGTGAAATAAGGACTGATTTCAATTAAGTATCTGTTCAAACCATTATTGGGGTCTTCTATAATCATTGAGCCATTAAAGTTGATTGCAAGATATTCCAAATGTTTTATAGGAAGTTGAATATCGCAATCATGATCCCATAAAAAAGAAGAGCCACTCCATCTCCATGCAAGGAGGTTTCCATGAGATAACCAATAGATGATTTTCTCTTTATTTGCAAAGTCTTGCCAAGTTCTGATTAAATGATGTATGGCAAAATACCTCTCCTTATCCTTCAATACTCTTTTGAAGAATCTCCAATCATAATGTGAACCTTCCAACATAGTATCATCTTCCAATTCGACTTCATCAAAGAACTTCTCAAATGTTTTATTTACACCTTCCCCTGATACGTCACGGATGTTATTATAGTATTCAACCACTCCAGGATCAACATCAACTGTTGAGGTAATGTACCGAAGCTCTTTAACTCTCTTGGACGAATCAAATTCAAAATCAGAAACATGCAAGTTTATGAACATGTCATTACCATCATAACTTTCATAACACATGTTAGATCTTGTTTCAAGTTTTCGAGATACCAACAGCCTTGGGTTCTTTGAATGTAATATTCTTAATTTTTCAACACCACTCTTAATATCAACTGGACTTGAGTAAACTCCATGCATATGTAATACTGATACAATACCTGATCCTGAATTTCCAACTGAACTCCCACTCGTAGAATTATTGGAAACTCCAACAACATAATTCACTGGAGACTTTGAACACATGAATACCAATCTTTTGATATTATAGCTTAATGACTTCATATGATCCCGCCCTCTAGTTGCTTTAACGAATTGTGACTCTGAAAATTTAGCTTTGACAGTAGGGTTAGCTAAAGCTTTGTAGGAAGTTGATATACCAAAATCATACCAATCAATCCAAGAAAACGGCACTATGGGATTGGGATCTCCGTGTTCAAGACAAATGGCCAAGTAAGAAGCATAAATTGAATACGTGTCCTTCAAGTTATTGTAAAAAGTGGTACTTTTCTCAGAGGAGGCTGATAAAAAAAGCAGACTGTCTTTATTGAAGACAAGCTCCTGCATTGTTTGAATACCGATTTGTTCCTCAACTTCTGCTTCGACCAACATATTAACAACCGATCGACTTGATGTATGATCTTTCCCAACATATGAGAGAGAAGTAATGTTATTTGTAATGGAAATGAAACCTAAAAGCAGCAATAAAAGAAGCATGGTCTTAGCTTTGACCCTTCGCATTTTCAAGAGCTTAACAATTCCAATGTTAATAATTCTCAGCTTTTTAATACCCACTTCAGCCGGGACAGATACCTTATTATTCTTGGTTTTAAACATATGACATGTCTTGAGTTTCCTTCCAAACAATTGATCCTTCTTCACACTACTGGATTGAAATATAATTCTGAGTGACTTATGATACTGCTCTCAAAAGCCTTTGAAAATATATCTAAAATCCAGAATGTTTCCTAAATAATTTGATTTTGTGGACAGCGGCTAAGTCCAGAACTCTGAATTGATGATGGTAAACAGCAGCAAAACATGGAAAACAAATAACTTTCTAAAAACTAAACCACTCCCTTCACAGAGGCACTCGTTGAACGATCAGAAAGATCTATTGCTTGACAATCAGGACCATCGCTCACCACATATTTCTAACATTTTCTCATTTTAGCTCTTTCACACCACACCATATCCCCCAAAGTCACATTTATTAGTTATATCAGTTCAGTTACGCCTAGAAATAACAGAAAAACATATTGTATCCAACAAAGGCCTTATTGTAATAGCTCGGTCGTTCTGAGTCTGTCGTTGTTTTGTTTCGCACATGTCAGGTTTTTGAAGCATTAATTTTTTCTACCTTTTACTTTTTTTCGTTTTTTGACATCTTCATCCTTTTCCTTACCCCATATAAAGAAAACAAGAGCTACAACGATCCATCACAACTAGGCAACAATCAAATCAATAATGCCAGCTAAGAACTTGGATAACACTGAACCTACTCATATTTCAGACGAGGACGAAGTCCCCGTGCAAAACTTCAAATTAGAAAAGAATATGGTCAAATCGGACGACGGCCGGCTCTTCAAGAAAAGTGATTCAAAGGATTCAGAGGAGACAAGTTTGGGCAATATAAGAGTTGCACCTTTATCTACCCCTTTACCTAGAAGATTACAGACTGCTGCTGTATTATGGCACACAATTTCCATTCCAATATTCATCACTATCTTCTTCATTGCATTGGCTATTCCTGTTTTTTGGCCAATTGCTGTTTCCTATCTATTTTATTTATTTAAGGATAGAACCCCATCAAATGGTAAAGTTACAAAAAGATATTCAAACTGGTTTAGAAAACTTAGTGTATGGAAATACTTCTGTAACTATTATCCTGTCAAAATATTCAAAACCCACAATTTGGAGCCAACATTCACAGAGGTCGAAATTACTGACGATTACTATAAATTACCACCTCCACTAAGTTACATATTTCGTATTAAGAAGAAACCATATAAAAAATTACAAAAAAGTGGTCCTAAATATATTTTTGGACTTCATCCACATGGTGTTGTTTCATTAAGTGGTTTCGGTGCTATTGGTACGGATGGGGCAAATTGGTCCAAACTATTTCCTGGAATTCCTATTTGCTTATTAACTCTACTGAACCAGTTCTATATACCAATATATAGAGACTACCTTTTAGCCCTAGGGATAACTTCAGCTGGTCGCAATAATGCTTTGAAGATTTTAAAGCAAGCATTTTCTTTAGCAATTGTCGTTGGCGGTGCACAAGAGTCCTTATTAGCAAGACCAGAGTCCACAGAGATTGTTTTACAGAAAAGGAAAGGTTTCATAAAGTTGGCTTTAGAGACTGGGAATATATCACTCGTACCATGTTATTGCTTTGGTGAAAATGAGCTTTACAATATCTTAGAACCAAGCGAGGATTCATATTGGAGAAAACTGCAAATATCATTAAAGAAAAACTTTGGATTCACCATTCCATTCTTCCATGCCAGAGGCGTGTTCAACTATGATTTTGGATTATTACCTTTTAGGAAAGAGGTCACAATTGTTACAGGTAAACCAATTCCAGTACCATTTCTACCAAGTCCCAAAAAGGCTGAAGTGGATCATTATCATGAACTTTATGTGAAAGAACTTCAAAGAATATTTGATGAATACAAGTCAAAATTTGCTGAGAATGGTCAAGATAGTATATTGAAAATTGTTGAATAATAAAATACAAAAAAAGGGAAGACATAAAAGCAAGATATTACATAAAATAGTCTAAAGAGAAACAGTATAATAAACAAAGGGCAGAAACGTTATGACATGATCATGTTTCAATGAGCAAGTGATGAAAAAAAAATTGTAGCTGAAGATACCTATGTCTCATACACTGTTATCTAGTTTGGTTTGTACCTTAGGCTTCCATGCGCCGTTGACATGAACAAATCTGTGTTTAAATTCACCACCGTTTGTAGGCTCCTGCTTGGGTATTGGAGTCGGTGTAGATTTTTCAATTGGTTCAAATTCAGATTTCGGCGTATTAAGGCCTGTATCATCGATGGGGACTGCAACTTCATCAGGGACCATCTTTTGAGCTGGCAATTTCGAAGATCTAGTAACTCTTGTACGCGTCGGAGTTTCTTTAACCATTGGGGTGGGTTTAGAACTTTGTGGTGGTTGAATAATGGCTTCTGGTAGCATTGATCTTCCAAGTTTACAGATTTGGTTAGCCCATTGTTTAATATCTGTATTTGGAGCCTTGAGTGGAGTCCATTTGGGTTTACAACCTTTGATCAATTCTTTAACAACTTCCGAACCACCCCATGCTTGTTCCCATCTTTGACTTTGTAGTCCAATCAAATGAGAGAAGACACCAGAAGTTAAAGCACCATCAGAATAACCCCCTTCTAGTAGCGACAAGAGGACACCATTGGAATGCTTATTTGCCAACTTGACTGCATCTGAAGTGAATTTAGAGTAAAATGAAGTTGGAACATGTACACCATGACGTTGCATTGTATGAACTTCATATTCTGAAGCATCAAATCCAGCGCTAATAACCACAACTGCTTTAAAAGGGGGGAATGGCTTTTTACCATGGATTTTGGATTGTGTTCTTTCATAATCGGCTCTAGATCGAGATAAGTATTCATCAGCCTTTTTTAAAAGTTGTGCGTATTTCTCTTGATAAGCTTGATAAAAATCTTCTTCACGTTCATAAGGCTGTAAATGAACATTCCAAATAGCCAAATCATGTGCCATAATACAAGTCGAAGCATTTTTAATATTACCAGCAGTCGCATATCCCAATTCAGTTGGGAAGGAATTAATATCATGCAAGGAGAAATAACCAACTTTTGGATCATTTGCTTCCTTTTTGACATAATCTTCATCTGAAACTTCAGCATATCCAGCTGCAGTTTCCCCAAAATCTGGTTCAAAACCTGCCTTTTGCCAACAAATATCTTGCGTACCATCCCCATGATGAAGATCAATATCAAGAATAACAGCATGTGTGACTCCATGGTGTGAAGAAGCATATTCAATAGCAATTTGAGCGTTATTCAGTAAACAAAATCCTGAAGGAACACAAGGATGACTATGATGACCTGGAGGTCTGATTGCGACAAAAGCTCTCTTTGGAGATTCACCATCTTGTTTAAAGATATTATCAACGGCGGTTTCAACAGATCCGATAACACCTGAAATAGCATCAAGAGTACCCTTAGTCAAGTAAATGTCACCGCTATTCCAATCTTCAGGAACTTCAATTTCTCCTTTAGATAACTTCTCCTCACTTTCTTCACAGATCTTTTCCAATTGTGCTGGCCAATTTTTACCATGAATTTTCAAAACATGAGGACTGTTTAATGATGATTTCTTACGGGAGGAAAGTAATGTATAACTTGACGGATACATGGATAATGCAGCTGCAATACCAAGTGAGCATGCCAATAATCTTTGGGGTCTTTCCACAATTGTTGATATATAACTTTTTGTTACCCAAGTACGACCAAATGAATGTTTAACAGATAAGGGGGATAAAATAACCAATGATTTTTGTTCATTAGGAACGAAAGCAGAAGTAGCCACAACTTGTGGATTATTTGAAAGAAATTCAACGAATTGACACTTGAAGTTTTCTAATGAGTCTATCTCATGTTCTGTTGATTTCTCAGATTGTATGCTTGAATCTCCAATTTCCAAGTTTGATAAGATATTTGATAAAACGTCCGTTTCTTCTCCCATTTTAAATGAAGTGATTTGAATCCAAGTAGATTCTGATTAAATCTATTGGGAGCCAGTGTATCGGCTAGTTGCTTGTACTCTTCAAGTAGTTTACATTATTGAAGGATTGCTAGAAAACATGTTTCATGTAAATATCACGCTCATCTTTGTTTACGTTCTCCTGGCCGTAACGCGTATCTTTTGGGGGTAACGTTCTTTTATCATACACATGAAAAGCGCGACACGTTATACGCAAGATCTTGACGCCTTCTTGAAATAACTTTTGTGATCGATATGATAAAAGAGTTAACCTTTCCAGAAATTTGATGGCTCATATAAATATTTTCTATCTACATTTCAAAACCTCTTCGTAAAAATAATTTTTTATTCGATAGGAAATAATTAGAATACAAAATTTCCATCTCAAAGTTCGTCTTAAATAGCCAGCAGATTCATTTCATTAGATTCTTAGGGATATGTATTCATCACCATTCGGATTCACCAGTACCTTTGGCGAATGCATAATCCCTCCCATTAATATTCGCTATACCATCCTTCAAATTACATTTCCATTTGTTTTTCACTCTTAGAACTTTTTCATATAGACATAATATTATCATACCTTCTGGATCATCACCTTCGTCGTCTGAGCCTAAATCTTCTTCATCTGAATCATCTAAATCTGAATTTATATCATCTGAATCTAAGGAAGCTAAAGTTCTTTCTTTTTTCTCTATAGTCTCTTTTTGTTTTTGTAAAGATTTGGTAATATCACCATTTGAATCCTGTATTTCGAGTTCAAAATTTGGTGAGGTTGAGCCTGAATCTTGTGGTAAAGATGGAAGCTCACCGGTGCCTTCTTTTTTCACGTCAGTAGTTGGCGTTTGTGAAGCATTCTGGGGATCAATTGGTAAGCCAACCGGCACAGCATCAGGAGCCCAAGAAAAGTTTGCAACTTTTGTTTGCGTTAGCTTTTCACGCCATATCTTTTAAAGTGTTAATATCCTTTAATTGAAATCTGTTTTTAATCTTACTTACGGTTCTCAAATCTTGTAGTGTAGCTTCATCAATACCACTATCTTCAAAATCTTGTCTTGATTCATTCATAACATCATCAATGATGGTTTCATAGATACGTGCCTGATACCATCAGTTAGCAAAAATGTAAAAACAGACCACTATGTGATACAAGCTAAACTTACTGCTTCAGTATTGGACATTGTAAATGATGTTTTTTCCTTCCTTTCGGTATATGCTATTCGCTCAAATTTATTTCAAAAACCCGGACTAGAAAACACAAAAAAAACGCACAAACTCCTGCAAATGCACTTGGAAACTTCCTGAATAGTCAATTATTGGTACAAAGGGTACTTTAATGATGAACTTGCTGGAACTCTTGATGTTTTAAAGGGGAAGGATGAATTTCGAATTTGCTTTTTATACTTTTTCAAGTGGCAAGCGGTTCGGGAAGCAAAGTCATGTGACCAATTGGTTTAAAGTCGGGAATAAACAAGAAATAGTAAGATCATGAAAGCTGTTTTCTATTAAATAAGGCTTTTCTGTAGAGCTTCATGTTTGTATTACTCTCCGAGGGTTTTAATATGTGATTATTGGCACCTTAAAGTAACTTTTACTACTAATTTCTTAAAGTAGTGTCCGTATCAAAACTATGTTGCCATAGTGACACTTAGTTGATCTATTGTTTTTGTTTTTGTTTACATTTTGAAAGGGAGTTGTAAAACCATTTCAAAAGATTGAAAAGTGTACTTTCTTCCTTCTTTATACCCTTTCACAAGTTGAACTATTATCTTGAATACAACAGTAAAGTGATCCAAGTAACCAATTGAGACATGGAGATTCAAGATTTGAACCGTCTGACAGAAGAGTCGGAAACTTTCACACCATTAAAGGTTCAATCATTTCAGATTGCTGAAGACCCAGAAGAAGCCGATTTCTTACAAAAGATTCCTCATGGGTTGACCGCCAAAAAGAATCGTCGCAAGAGTTTTCATCCAGAAAATGCTAATAGAGATGAGTTTTTACATTCTCCCCAAAGAATCCCATTGACTGCACCAAGACCAAATGCTTTAAACTCTCGTCCAATCAATTTCAGCCCAATGAACCAAGCCAAAAAATCATTAATTAGTCAACTGAGATCGGTGGACTCAGGTAAAGAAAACACTACACCTTCAAAACTAAATTTTGAGATCCACAAAACTCAAAGTCCTGCTGCTTTATTACAAAGTATCACTCCTTCAAGTCCTGAAATCTCACACAACAAACGCCGTTCACTATCTGATGAGCCTGAGATCAGTCGCAAGGTACAAAAACTTAATGGTATTGGCTCCACTGACATTCAAAAGGACGATGATTTGATTTTAGTTTCTAATAATGACTCACAGTTTGCTGAGAGTGAAGATACAAAACATGATTCGGGTGATGATAGTGATGCTGAGCAAGAAGAATTGTCTAGAATTGAAGCCTTTGACAATGTTGACGCTGGTTCAGAAATTATCCCAACTCAGGCTGATGAAGTCCAAGCTGATCAACTCCAGCTTGCTAAAATTGAGATTGATGAAGTTGAAGAAGAGAAACCTCAAGTGTCCAAAGTTCAAGTCGATGCTAAAACTGGAACACCATTTACACCATCGCGCCTGACAGAGCCTGTTGCTATTAGTCCAAAAACTGAACAATGCAGCAGACTTGTTGATGAATCAGGTTTGTTACTTGATACTTCAAAATCTCCTTTCCTTGACGAAAATATGGCTGGCCCTGAAAGTCCTCTTTCTCAACACAATAACTCCACTACTGAACCATCGCACAGTAAAAATATTTTAGAAAGCTTAGAAGACTTTGATGACTTATCTGAAGATGTGGCTCTTGAACATAGTGCTCGTGTCTCAACCCCCAAATCAAGACCTTTTTTTACAATTTCTCAAGTTCATGAAATTCAAGATGACTTTAGAAAAGAAACTGCTAAACTTGAAGAAAACATCAAAGAAAAAGCCAATAAAATCTTACAATTGAATGATGAACTTGGTGCTTCAAAAAACAAATTATACCAGCTTGAAAATGTTATAGATAATCTTGCTTTGCAAAGGATGCAAATGGTAAAAGAGAATGAGTTGTTGAAAAAAGAGTTTGAAGTTTTCAAAAACGATATCTCAGATATGCAACTAGCCCTCAACCATAGGGATGAAAAGTTATCAAGACACCAATTAGTGATCACAAAGTTCAAGCAACGTGTTAAAGAACTCAATTATAGTATTGGTGAAAAAGAGCGTGAAATTGAAGCATTGGAAAATGCACAAGGAAACCAATACAAGTTGGAAGAGTCATTTAAAGAACGTTCTGACCAATATGAAAAGCAAATTCATCATAATGCAGTTTTATTGGAAGAGGAAATCAAAGCAAGAAAATCTATATTAGAACAGGTTGCGGTCATTGAAAAAGAAAACGAAGCACTAAAAGCTGAGGTAGAGAATATAAACAATGAAAAGATATCCATGGAACAACAATTATTACGTGCAGAACAAGTAAGTAAAGAGAAGGACGAAGAAATCAGTTTATTGAATAAAAAATTCCAATCAGAAGGTCTTAATTTACAAGAAGTACAAAATGAAAAGAACTCACTAGTTAATAAAATTAATTCTTTATTGAATGATCAACAAGTTTTACAAGATCAACTGAATCAGAAAGATTTCATAATACAAACTAGTCAAATGAACTTAGAAAATGAAAGAAAACAAGCTTTACTTAAAGATGAGATAATAAATGGTACCAAAAGGGGAGCAACTACACTTCAAAGAGAAATACTGGAATTACGTGCTATCAACCAACAAAACGCGCCTGTTTTGCAAAAATTAACTGGTGAATTAGATGAAGCTAATGAGTTGTTGACTGTCAGAAAAGCTGAAGTTGAAGAACTAAGCTATGAGTTGAAACAATCAAAAGCTGATTACTACCATTTACAAGCAGTATCTGATGAGAAACAATACTCAATTGGCAAATTGAATGATGCTTTGAAACAAACAGCTGAAGCTTTGGAAGCCAAGATAGAAAGGATCAAAGAATTAGATGAAGAAATTCAAAAACAAGAAGGTGAACATTTGGCTGAGCTTGAAGCTTTCCATAAAGAGATGAGCAATGTTCAATCCTCGTTAAGTGCTAAGTCTAATGAATTATTCCATCTAAAGAACGAAAGAGACACTTTGCAAAGAGAATACGACATGGTGAAATATGAATTGTCATCATTAAGAGAGGAATCTAGTAATTCAGATGTTAGAGTCTCAAATTTGAAATTAAAATTGAATGAAAGCAAAGATCAATACCAAGAGCTGGAGGAACTAGTACATAAATTGAAGAATGAAAAAGCTTCATTTGAAAAAGATACAGAAAAAAGATTACAACAATTAGCTGAAGATCTTTACATTCAATACAGTAAGAAACACGAACAAAAAGTTCAAGTTTTGAAAAAAAACTACGAAAGTAAATGGCAAAACAAAGTCAATAAAGCTGAAAATGAGAATGAAAGATTAAGAAGAGAAATTGAAGGTTTAAATTCCCAATTAGATAGAGAAAGAGTTGAAAAGAATGAAATTATCAAACTGTGGGATCAACAACGCGAAGAGCAAGGAAATGGTCTAGAAAACTAAATACGCTTGTTTTATTTGAATTATTATGCATGTAAACTCTTATACCCCACCTAATCTTTGTAGCTGTTTTTGTATTTGGTTCGATTGTGTTTTAGTCTCACCGTTGAGTGAAGCCACCACTATCGAGTATACCGCTTACATAATTTTCAGGAAAAAAACCGAAACGCGTTTCCAACGTGAAAGAAACGAAACCTGCGTCACCATTACAACTGTCAACATCAAAACCCAATCAACTAGCTTTCTAATCGCAAAATACTATACCTGAAAAGTTATCCAGAGTGCACTAGCTGCAATACGATTATTTGGAATTGAAATATAGGGGGGCAGGCAGCTTGAGTTTGTTTTTGTTCTGTTTTTTTTCGTGCTACCAGTATAGGGGAAAACTGTTATAAATATTGATAACGTGAACAGGTTTCATCGTATAGTGGGAAACAGTCATCTGAAGTTGTTGTCAAACAGGGAAAAGAGATAAGTTAGCATTTCAGAGAATTACTAGGTCAAGTCTCAAAAATGACTGAAATGTCAAACAGAGCCTCAGTACAGTCCGGGTTTTCAGAATTTTCATTTGAGCATAATGATGATGCATTATTGAACGCTACACCAAAATCAAGCGAAAGATTGAGCTCACCTTCAAAGTCACCTTCAATGTCACCTGGAATTGATGTTTTATTAAGGGAAAATTTAGAACTTAAATCTAAAGTTTCAGAACAAGCACAAACTATAAACCATCTCAAAAATGAGGTCTATGAGCTGAAACAAGCACTGAATAAGAAGGAAAAAACCAAATCTGTCCCACCGGGAATTGTTATAGAACCGAAGAGTGCACAAGGTGATCCAATCAAGCTATCAGAGCTATCACCTCCTCCACGATCAGCAAATAGAGCTAAACCAAGTCCGTTGAAAGAAGCTGCAGAAAGTGCAAATACGACCGTGACACAACAAAATGAGGGTGATAGCACTTTAAGTATATGCGTATCCAAGGAACATATACCTTTAGAGAATGATGATGATATGCTGAAAACACCAGGTGAAATCACTAGAGAAAGTTCGTCATATTCAGCTGTACCTGACTCTGCATCACCAAAGAAAACTTTGTTAGGCCCTGTTCAACAATCACCATACAACGGAAGAATCCAAAGCTCATCATCACCATTAAAAAGTGTGTCAAATGCTTCTTCTAATAACCGCAGTCCATCAACTTCTGAGACTCCGCAAACCCAAGCTTCACCATTTGCAACAAGATCGATTAGTGATCATAGTGAAATTAAAAGTTCAGTAAACAAATCACAAGAAAACCTGTCAACTAATTCAAGACAGATATCCCAAACCAATTCAATTACGACTGGCATCGGCTCAGTTGCTGGCGCCTCACCTTTCACTGCCTCAATTCATAGCAGCATCCCACCGTCACCATTAGACAACAGATCCAATCAAACCGTACAAAAATCTAATTTATATGATCCCTATGAAGGTGATTTCCAACATCAGCAAATACATCAGTATCATAACGGGTATGGAGGTCATTATAATGATCCAGCAAGTCCAGCACTTGGAGGGCCACCACCAGCCCAAGAAGCCAAACATCAAAGATTTCCATCGGATGTTTTATTGTTTGTAAACCCAGAGGAATTGAATACGGTCAAGACTGAGATAGTTAGTACCATATGTGGTAACTTCACCAAGAAATCAGACGATCCATTTGTTGTGATAGCTGCTTGTGACCGTAAGACTGGTGTGGAAATGTGGAGATTTAAAAAGACTTTATCACAAATTGTGATGTTGGATACTCAGATAAGACCGTTGATTAATTCATTTTCATTACCGCCAATTCCAGAGAAATCATTATTTTTATCCAATATACCAGTGAAAGTTGATATTAGAAGACTCAGGTTGAGAGACTATTTCTCAACATTGTTCACTATACCACATTTACCATTAGAAGCTGCTTATAAAATTTCCAGATTCATGTCTCAAAATGTCGTTAATTTAGTTGACGAATCAAACACGGAAGTGCTAAAGGATGGTTATTTATTGCGTCGCTCCAAAGGTTTAGGTAATAATTGGAAATCAAGATACTGTCAAGTGGATGGTCCTTTTATAAATGTTTTTGATGCTAAAGAAGGTCCATTATTGGAAATCATCAAATTAACAGGATCACAAATAGGAAGACAACCTGATAATGTTAAGCCAACTGATGATAAGACTTCATATAGACATGCGTTTGCTGTTATGGAACCAAAAAAGAATATGAAATCAACGTCTTACACAAAGCACATATTTTGTGCTGAAACTGATCAAGAAAGAGATTTATGGGTTAATGTATTGGTGCAATTTGTCGAAGAGTCAAGCGCTGCCTCTACATATTCCGGTGATTCATCAAGTATTTCTTCTCAAACTGTCATTAATCAAGATCCACCACTACAATCACCAGCATCTGCAGTTGAGACAAGATCTCGTTCTCAATCACTCAACAAAGGTGATGATTATGATGAATTAGAAGAATTAGCTAAGGAAAGTAAACGTAATAAAAAGAGAAGTTTCTTCCCGTTTAGCAAGAAGGCATTCAATGAAGAGTTAGAAGCCTTTAAAGTTCAACATGGCTTACAAGATTCATCAAGTCAACAAGATGTAGATACATTACAGGAAGGATCATCACCATCAAACGATGAATCAAATATTGAAAAAAGTTTACAAAGTATGAATCTTTCAAGTGATAGTGCCACTGAGAAAGTTTTCCATAGTGAAGTTTCTGATTCAATCAAATTGTCAAGTCATGAGTTATATGGCCATAAAATTCCAAGTATTATTTATAGATGTTTAAGTTATTTACTAAACAACGGTGCAGTTATCCAAGAAGGTCTTTTCAGATTGAATGGATCGGCTTCATTAATCAAACAACTTCGTGAAGATTTTGATAAGAAATATGATATTGATTTCAATGAACTGGATCCGAAACCTGATATAAATACAATTGCTGGACTGTTGAAATTATATCTACGTGAATTACCAACTTCAATTTTGACCAAAGAGCATTATCCAGAATATAGAGATGCTTATAATAAAAAACAAGATCCAAGTGAATTATCATTGAAGTTCAGAGAAATAACCAAGGCGTTGCCAAGTGTCAATTATTCAGTGATTTATGTGTTATTTAAATTTCTTAATGAAGTGATTGAAAATCAAGATGCTAATAAGATGAATTTAAGAAATCTATGTATTGTGTTCTCACCAACATTAAATATTGCTAGTGAAGTTATCACACCATTCTTGGTTGATTTCAAGTGTATTTTTGAAGGGGCAGATCCAGTTGATAATAAAGAAAGAGAGACATTGGATATACATATACCAACTTTTTGAAAATAGAAGCTAAGGAATTAACCTATTTAGCCTGTACTAATAATTAATGATGTTGTTTTTAATGCATGTGTTTTCTACAAATTGCAAAAAATAAAAAGTAGCCGCGATTTCTATCATAAGAATGTGCTCATGTCATTAATGTATATATTCAAATTCATATAAGTAATGGAAATTCGTTAAGTTGGGTGTTGACTCATTTATATATTGGCATCGACTTTACTTTCCGCGGCACTTTGTTCAACACTAGAACCTGAGACTTGATTTTTCTTTCTCAAAACATTTTCAATAAATGCTTCACCAGCTTTATAAGAAGATCTGACTAATGGTCCACTAGCACAGTATAAGAATCCCATATCTAAAGCAACTTGTTTCCAATGTTCGAATTTTTCAGGTTTAACATATTCAGCAACTTTCATATGACGTCTGGTTGGTCTCATATATTGACCAAATGTAACTATATCACATTTAATTTCTCTTAATTCTTTCAAACAATCCACAATTTGTTCATCAGTTTCACCAAGACCTAACATTATAGAAGTTTTTGTTATTAAATCTGGTCTTGTTTCTTTAGCAGTTCTCAATACGGCTAAACTTTGACGGAAAGTAGCTCTTCTATCCCTGACATGAGGAGTTAAAGCTTCCACAGTTTCAACGTTATGAGCATAAACATCCAAACCAGAATTTGCTAGAACTTTAACCATATCTAAATCACCTCTAAAATCACCACTCAATACTTCAACTAAAATCTGTGGAGCTTTTTGTTTTATTTTACGAACAGTTTCAGCTAAATGATTCGAACCACCATCAATCAAATCATCACGATCAACAGTAGTCAACACAACGTAACCTAACCCCCATCTTGAAATAGCTTCCGCAGTATTTTCTGGTTCCATTGGATCAGGAGCAGCAGGTGCTCTATTTGTCTTCACTGAACAAAATCTACATCCTCTTGTACAAGTATCACCCAAAAGCATGATAGTAGCAGTAGCCTCTGATTTCTTACCACCCCAACATTCACCAATATTTGGACATTTCGCTTCTTCACAAACTGTAGCTAATTTTAATTCTCTAACATCTTTTTTCAAGTTATGGAATGATTGACCTTTTGGGATAGGAACTCTCAACCAACTTGGTATTCTTGCCTTTGGGTCAACTCTAGCTGCTTCAATTGGATCAACAACTAGATCAGCAGCTTTACCACTGACGAAATCATCAAATGAAGGACCTTTATTCAAAGAATCTGAGAATTTGGTTCTGCGTCTCTTTTTTGGAGCTGGCTTTATATCAGAAGAAGCAGCAGCATTCGCATCATTGTGTCCAGTAGCTGGTTGATTTCCTGTCACGTGTGCTAATGATCTAAAGCTTTGACCTATAGAGGAATGACGTCCTATGATGTTCTTTATTAATCTTTGTGATAGCATTTTTTGTATCGGAATCTATAATTTTATTACTGGAAGCAATTATTGGATGAGAGCCTAAAGCGTTCTTATGCGTGAAAACTTGAGAGATTGAAACAATAAGGTGCAAGTTTCCAGCTCTTATACCCCAATGAATTCGTTAAGAACCAGATAATCACCAATGTGTCTTTCAAATTTCTTTCGACTTCATGGTAAACCTTTGAATTACCTATAACAAAAATTTGATTCGTATACGTGGGATGGGCCCGAGATGTCCAGGTTTTTCGCGACAAAGCGACAACTGCCAGATTTGGTATTGACTTCGGATTGAAACAGAGTCAACAACGACAACAATTCGCTTAAAGATACAGTTCTTTATCTAAGACATTATATTAAATTCTATTAAGTACAGATACAATTGACTGGAATGTGGTAGACAGGTAGCACAGATTCCATAGGTTCCGTTCTAGCGTATTGCATATGAATGCCATTTTCATTTGTTACTTTTCTCTATTTTGAGCTCAGAAAGTCATCAGAATATTTAAAGAAGACGGTTGATCTTATCATCTCTATGTTTCTCTAAATCATCAAGATTTTCCCACCAATTGAATAAATAACTTTCACAAATCAATTTGAACCAAGGTGTGAATAATAATTCTGGTTTTTGGAATAAAGCTTTCAATTCATTAGCATCAACATATTGAACATCTCTAACTTCATTTGGATTTGGAACAACAGTTGGATTAGCTTTAATGAATAGAATGTAATCAATTTCATGTTCACCCCATTTAACATTACTTGGAGCTTTATAATGGATTCTTGTCAAAAATTTGAAATTTTCTAATGGAACATCTTCTGCTTTGATACCTAATTCTTGTTCTAATTTTCTTTGTGCAGCATATTTGACACCTTCAACAGAAGTAGGTAAATCCGAACCTAATTCACTTGGAATGGCTAAAGGATGGGAACAACAAGTATTTGTCCACATATCTGGAAACGTTATCTTTTCGGAAGCTCTTTGTTGTAATAATAATTTACCATCATCATTGAATAAAAACACGGAAAACGCTCTATGTAATAAACCCTTCTCAATGTTTTCCATGATATGACATAGTTTTTTAGTACCAGCACCAACAGGTTTATCATCATTATCTAAAACGATACATAATTCATCCATTAGTTTGATTTGTTCTTGATCATGACCGTTAAAGACATCATCAGCTTCGTTATTTGAACCAGCACTAGTTGGAGAACCAGTAACGCGGTCTAAACGTATAACTTCTGGGAATTCTCTCAAGATATCTTCGCCACTTAAGCTTTCGACCAATTGGGCATAAGTCATAGTTTGTGTAGTTGACATTTTCAAGTTGTAATGATTGTATTGATATTTTTGTTTTAGTTTTAGTTGACTTTTTATTCTCAACAATAATACTCGAAACTTGGACAAATGAAGTGCTTTAAAAGAGACAAAATAAAGCTGGAAACGAATAAGATACCCGATATGACTCCAACACAGCAACACAAAACCAATACTTCCTTCTGTTGACACTTCAAACCACTGCAAACTAAGCTTTTTGTCTTCGTTTAGCTCGCAATTCTGAAAAATCACCAATAAAAGAAACGCGAATTCTCACTCAGCTTTTGTGCGGAAACTCTGAGCACAGCGTTAAGTATGGCAGTCGCAGTAAATCACAGCACTAACAAAAACTTTTGTGTTTACAAATATTTTCGTTACCGCCACGTCGCGTTCTCTAAATTTCTCGACGTTGGATGAAAAATCACAGCTATTGCAACATATTTCACCTTGATCCAACTCTCCTAGGCGTCGTTGTGCACCCTTAAACTTCATCTCAGTGAGTAATATGGGCAATTGTTGAGCTATAAAGTAGATCACTCAGGCTCCCGTGGTTTTTTTAGCGCTCCACTGGGTTTGTGTCTAGCATGGAATTCTCGCTTGTTGAAATTTATACGAGATCAGGTCAATTACTGTGGCCTTTCTTTATCTATTGTTTGAGATAAAGCTTAATATGAGGGATCCTGGTTATAGACTCAACTTTTCCAATTTCTTTGGCAATACATTTTGAGTGTCATACTAACAAACGAATAAGTTCCCTCAATATGTCTTCTCCATCCTCTACTCCAAACAATGAGATTCGTGTTCAAAAACGTTTCATTAAAAGTCCAGATAGTAAAGCTCGTGATGAAAAACTTGCTAAGTTAAACAAAGAAATCAAAGAAAAAGATGTTACTTTAACTGAAATCAATGCTCAATTAAAAAAAACCATCACTGATCCAAAAGTTTCTGAAGAACGTAAATCTTTAATTGGTGAATTAAATGAGTTGAAAAAAACTCAAGCTGATTTTAAAGGTAAACGTGATGTTATCAACAACAAAATCAAAGAAGTTGATTCTCAATTGAAAAGAAAAATTGCTGATGTTCAAGCTGTTACTTCTAAAAACAATTTCAAATCAGCTGATGAAATTGATGCTAGAATTAAAAAAATTGAAGATAACATTTCTTCAGGTGAAATGAAATTAGTTGAAGAACGTTTAGCTATTAAAGAAATCACTTCATTACGTAAATTACGTAAAGATTTTGCTGGTATTCAATCTCAACAAAAATTAATTGACGCTGATAAGCAAAAGATTGCTGATTTGAAAAAAGAATTATCAGGTTTAAACTCAAAAGAAGTTTCCGCTAAATTTGAATCTATTCAAAAGAAATTAGATGAATTAAACTTATCAAACAAATCAGTTAATGATAAGAGAACTGCATTATACAATAAACGTAATGCTTTACAAAAAGAAAAAGACGTCTTATATAACTCCATTAGAAAAACAAGATCTGAATTTGATGAACAATTCAAACATTTCAGACAAGCTTTAGCTGATGAAAAGAAAAGAGTCGCTGAAGAAGAAGCTAAATTAAAAGCTGAAAAGGAAAAAGCCGAACGTTCAATCAAAACTGCTAATATCTTAGCTGATGCTTCAAAACCAGCTTTTGAAGAAGAAATTGAAACCGTTCATACTTTATTAACTGTTTTCGATCCTACTTATCAAAGACCAGTCAAATCAAATAAATCAGCTTTAGAAAAATCTACTTTTGCCACTGAAAGAAAAGGTAGAGTTATTGAACAAAGTGCTGAAGATGAAATCATCAAAAAAGATGAACATTTATTCTTTGCTGGTTCAAACAATGCATCAAAATCTAAAAAAGGTGGTAAAAAAGGTTCTAAAAAATTTACTTTGGAACCAGATGTTATTTCATCATTAGGTGATTTAGAAATTCCTTTACCATTATCCCAAGATGATGTTCCAAAAACTATTGAATCATTAAAATCAAAATTAGCAGCTTTTGAAGAAACTCAAGAAGAAACTACAAAGAAAAATGTGGAATCTGCAAAAGAAAAAATTGCTAAATTAGAAGCTTCTTGGGCTAAACAAGATGCTAAAGAAGCTGAAGCTGCTGCTAAAGCTGAAGCTAAGGCCAAAGAATCTGAAGAAGCCACCAAAGCTGATGAAGAATAAATATAACTTCAGTTTCTTTAATTCATAGATTGTTGTGATATCCCGCATATATAAATTTTTGATAGTGATTCATTTCCATAGCTAAGTGCTCGTACTAAGAAGCTTTATATACTGTGTGTAAAAGAGAAAGATAAAAAAAAAATATGATTGATTTTACGAAGTTTTTAATAAATAAAAAAAAAAGATATAAATTAAACTATATTGTATTAATCAACTTATATGATCTTCATTAACGACATTATTCAAGACAATGGAATCACATAATGAATTGTAAATTCACATCAATTGGATGAGATGAACTTAATTGTGGTTTTTGAGAGTATTTACCTGACATTGCAGCTCTCATATTATTCAACAATGAAATATAACTTTGGACAGGTTGAGAAGCCATAACATTAATGAAAGCATAAGACATAGCACCTGTAGAAACACCAAATTCTGTTGCATCTGCCGAGGTTTGTTCATCTTTTGAACCAGAAATCATAACTACATCAGCTGGTGAAAAATTCTTTGCGATTTCTTCTTGTCTATTACCACCATTTGAAACTTTATTGAAAGCATCACCTAAAGATGAAACAACACCTCCGATATTACCTGAAGCATAACTCATGACAGCCTTCAACCCACTTGACCCAACAGCCTTCAACATATTTGGCTCTTTGATAACACCTTTTGTAGAGTATACGAATGGTAAATCTAATGCAGTACCACTATGACAACTATCAAAAAATGCAGTTAATCTAGCACCTGGTGGTAATGGACGAACTAAAAGATTATGTAAATCATCATCAATGATTTGTCCAGCAGTTTGAAAATCAACAGGAATAATTGTACTATCATATCCACTTTCTTCTGCACTATTTCTTGAAGTACCACCATGACCTGAGTAGTGGAATACCAATGAATCATTTGGTTTTGCTTCCGATACTAACCATTGCATAGCTCTAATCATGTTTGCCCTAGTCGGAACTTTGACTAACTCTCTTTGATCATCAGTTAGCATTACTATATCTTCTGATCTATAACCGAATCTATCTATAAGAAACTTGCGCATAGCATTTGCATCATTAATACAACCCCTCAATTGATTTTTCGTACCAATATAATTAATACCAATAATTAAAGCTTTTCTTTGACCAGTACATTGAGAATATTGGTAACTATAACCATTACCTATATTTTGTGTATGAGATGGAGGTGGCGCTTGGGGTCTATTAAAAGTAGTACGTTGGCCATTTCTTGGATCATTATATTGATATTGACTTTGATGAGAATTATAGGCTTGTTGTTGCATTTGAACATTTGGTGGAGGAACATTAGGTCTTTGATAGCTACCATGATGACTTGGTGGAGGTCCAGGAGGTGGCCCATAGCGTCCAGGAGGCGGACCTGGAGGAGGAGCTCCAAAATATTGAGGAGGTGGCCCTTGAGGAGGTCTAAATTGCCCGTTGTTGTAGGTAGTCTGGTGTCTTCTTTGACCTGGATACATGACTCTAGCGAATGTGCTTGTTGGATTAAGAGTTGATGGTAATTGGTTAACTGAACGATTTTTGTAGCTTTTTTGTATCTCGGTGATCGAATTCTGAAACAGCCACAAAAATTGGCAGAGCCACTAGAAAGGCGCATGTTTCAATGGCCGGGCTGACACATAAAATTTTGGAAATGGGCAATGAGGTATATACAAGAAAATTATAGAAGCTACAATTGAAAAGAAGGTTTTCTTGCTGAGTGGTTTCTTCAGATTCTTCTTGCAAATGTATAGGTGGTTCCCCATTCAACTCTGAGCTCGGTATCATCATCCCATCCAAATGTCTGTTTGAGCTCATTGACAAAAATTTCCGCAATATCTTCACCAGGATGCTCCTTTTGCCAGGTATGATATGCACTCCAGCTTTGCAGATAGTTGAGAAATTTAGCCATTGTATACTTATGATCACCATGATAATATGCAGTATGTTCTTTCGTTTCACCAGGGTAGTAATGATGTGTCTCAATATCTTTGAATGAATTAGTAGGAACTTGAACATGTTTGAAAAAAAACCTTAGGAAATTTTTACCAGGTTGAATCCACTTTGGACCCATGTATCTTGGATCTTCATAAACAAACTTTTGATATATTTCGTTAGCTTTTGGGAAATCAATAAATATTGGTTCAACATAACCCCAGTAAGCTAGTGTTCCTCCTTTTCTCAAGACTCTAGCAGCTTCTTTGAAGAATTCGTCATGTTTCACCCAATGTAAAGCTTCTGCACTTATAATCAAATCTACAACACCATCTTCTGAAACAACTGCTTTCAAATTTTCGGCATGTGAGACTTTGAGTTCAATACGATCTTTCAAATTTGGGGTAATTGATTCAAGCCCTGGTTTGATCATAACTTCTGATGGATCTGTTGCTATCACTTTATCAACCTGATCAAGTAATTGGAATGATGCAGTACCAGGGCCACATCCAACGTCTAAAGCGAGTTGTGTTGGTCCTTGGTGATATTCAAAGATTGCATCAAATAGTGATTTTGGATAACCTGGTCTGTTGGTTTTGTAGTTGTCAGAGTCGAAGTCTTTCTCAGCGTAGGTGGTCATGATGTGATGATTGGCACCTGGTTAAACGGGTTAACAATTAATGGCTGATGAATGGGTAGTGAATCAAATTGACCCCAGGGCTGGTAAAATCCAGAAGAACTAAGTAGGTATTTATACTGGTTTGATGATCTGAATCACACTGCTTAAAATGTCAAACTGATCCCGCATCCGGCCCTTCTACGGCCTGACTCCACAGCAAAATAAAATCAACAATATAGCTAAAACCCCAAATTACAAAGAGCCACGATAAGTTATGTTGATACCTTCGCCGGCGATTTAATATAAATAAACAACTTTCAAAGGGTCGTATAGTGCCTATTTAGTAACCATACAAATGGAAAGTTACAACATCATTTCATTAAAAGAGGAAAGCGCGCTATTAGTGTACCAATCTAAACGGTCGATCAAGACTCCGAGTACAAAAGATAAGTCGAACCATCAAGTCCCCTTGAAAGCGTAGTTATCTTCGTATAATTCAAGAACGGTTATTTCAAGAAAAGGAGATATTTGTATCTCTTTAGTTGAATCTAAAGGTAACAATGGGTAAGAAGAGTGAGTAATTGTCTTATCGATTGATAATTAATCAAATTTCCAACGTTAACGCGGTTTCTAACTGGGTAATTACACAAGGGGTATTAGTTTCTTACGGTGTCGATATTGATGCTGTCGCTGGATGGTTAGGGTATGTATAAGCTTGCTCTATATTTAAATTGCTTAATTGGCTATTCTAACAATCGATAATAGGTCATATGGTGGTCAAGATTCAGCAAATGATATCTCAAGAGGTCTTTGGGCTGGTGAAGTTGGTGTTAGAAGACTATTGAAATTATTCGATAAATACAACATCAAGGCTACCTGGTTTATCCCTGGACATTCACTTGAAACATTCCCTGAATCATGTGCTGAAATTAGAGATTCTGGACATGAGATTGGTCTTCATGGTTATTCCCATGAGAATCCTGTTGATATGACATTGCAACAACAGAAAGATGTACTTGATAAAACTTTCAGACTTTTAACTGAGTTTGCTGGAAAACCTCCAAAGGGCAGTGTAGCACCATGGTGGGAAACTAGTGAAACAGGTGTAGAAATGTTATTGGATTATGGAATCGAGTACGATCATTCAATGAGTCATCATGACTGTTTGCCTTATTGGTTAAGAGTCGGTGACACTTGGACAAACATTGATTATTCCAAGAAAGCAGAAGAATGGATGAAACCGTTAGTCAAAGGAAAAGAGATTGGTCTTGTTGAGATTGCAGCTAACTGGCATTTAGATGATTTACCACCATTGATGTTTATAAAGAATAGTCCAGATGGTAATGGATGGGTTAATCCAAGAGATTTAGAAGATATTTGGAGAGATCATTTTGACTATTTTTATAGAGAATATGATGAATTTATTTTCCCAATGACTATTCATCCGGATGCCAGTGGTCGAGCTCATGTTGTTTTGATGCATGAGAGATTGATTGAGTATATCAATTCTCATGAAGGTGTTGAATGGGTTACTATGGGTGAAATATCCGATGATTTTAAAGCTAAGAACCCCGTACCTGAAGGTGCTCGTTTGCCAACTCCACAAGATGAGGTTTTGAAAAGGTTAGGCATTAATTTTACCAAAAAATGATTTGAATTGTTAACTGACCAAGTGTATGAGAGAAAGCTTTATTCTATTCGCAAAGTTGTAGTTTGGATACATTTTCGGCAAATAACCCATATGAATCGATTGAGGTCAATAGCACATTTTCTTATTGCCCAATGTACGACGGTAAATAGCTACATTTTGGGACAATAATAAACAGCATGATAGAAAATCGCGATGTCCTAAAAAATCTGGAGTCTAAGGGCTTAATGGTTCACTCATGTAGGAGTCTGAGTAACTTTCAGACCCTTTTTTAGTCTATATATCAATGCACTTTTGTATGATGCTCCATAATGTATGTAATTTCAAGTACTTCTTCACTCACAAATAACCTACAACCACTCACACAACTTACAAGCATCAGCTTAATCTTGTTATCAACTTTAAAGTATTTTCTTCTTGATAGCCCTGCAGTATGCAGAAAAGTATTTAGGAGAAGACAGAACAAGCTCCCAATAACACTGGAAGTGAAACACTGATATAATTGGTGTTACTGCACAGGAAGGATAAGGTCCATTAGATACAAGTTCTTCTCTAAAATAAGTCTCAAACTTCAGAGCTTTTTAATGATATACAGCTGGTCTGTTGTGACTGATTTCCTCCGGCTTTTCGAAATTCTTGATCACTATCAAGATATTTTTAAACATCGCAATATTTAATAACATAGCACGTAATATACAGACAAAGTCAAGTGACTTAGTTCTTTTCTGTGTCTGTAATCTTGATGAGCCTTGGATTATAAACCCATCATCACTTGTACGAGTCCCAGACCCTATATCTTTCAATAGTGGTTGATCTCTTATCTTATCAGTCTAGTCCCGACTTATCATCATGGAAATAAACACATCCTGGGAAAACCTTGTGAAGGCCGCTTTAGTTACTCAAAACTACCAACTATTATTTCTTATCAATGACGATCGGAAATTTTGTTTTCAAAATCGTCTTTATATTATATTGATACGTGATCACTAAGTAGGACCATATAATATATATATTGGACGAGATGGGACGTCCGATAATTATATATGGTACTCCTGAAGTCTATCTCAAAGTTCATTTATGGCAGAGAAAAGTCATAACTGAACAATGGCTGCTGACGATTTCAAACAATACTCTCATACCAAGAGTGCAAGCGTTCTAGAATGTCTTATGGAGGAATGCTACGACGAAGAAATCAAGAGATATGTTTGTCCTATGGCTGGGTGTAACAGAAATTTTGCAAGAAGAGATCATCTGGATAGACACAAGTTAAATCATAAGAAAGAAAGATTGAAGTGCATTAGATGTGATTCTGAATTTGCGAGAAAAGATCTTTTGAGTAAGTGATATCTTGATCTGGATTGGATTCGATAACATATACTAACACCTTAAAGGTCGTCATTTGAGAAGACATGAAGAAAAAGATCAAGAAGCTGGTGGTAGAGGAAAAGGTATTTTACAGACAAGGAAAAGAGTCTGGGATCCCCAAGTTGGTTACATCTCAAAGAAGAAGAGAAGAGCAAGTGAATCTTTAGTTTCAATAGGTTCAAACACTACTGAATGTTGTGCTGGTGGTGTCCAAGCTGGTAATTCCAAATTTCAGAAAGTACCGAAGGAAATGAAGTCCAAAAACAATAGCATACACGAGTTTGATCTCGAAGTACCACCAGAAATTGAGCACACAAGATCATTTTCAACTGGATCATCAGAAAATATATCATCACCCGAACAATTAGTTGATTTTAAGGAACCTTACAATCTCACAATGTTGAATGATTATTCTTGGATTTTACAAGATGTCGAATCATTCATGAAAGACTTGCAACCAGCTGATCCATTACCTGAAAGTGTGCCACTTGGATCATCACCAACTTATTACCAAACTTCAAAGAAGTTATTGAAGACACCCAAGTTAACATCGTCATGGTTAGGCCCAAATGAATTTGACAATTTTGGCATAGAGCTGTGACCTTACTACAAAGGAGTTATTTATTGAATTATTTATAGAAGTATATTTGCAAAGAGAATTTCCTGTTAAATACCATGACGCTGAATATTTTTGCGGTCCATTGATTGTAGTTGTTCAAATTTAGCAGCCACTTTAGGGGATCAACTGTCTTTTGTAAAACACTAAATTCATCAACACTCTAAACGCCAAACTTCACCTGGCCTCGTCGGCCCTGGGTCTACGTACTTCAAAGAATAAGAGTTACCGTGAACAAAGAAATATTTTCATTCGTATTCATCATTGCAGCATCGTCATTTCTATGCCATTGTCGATCTCTGTACACTCACCTTCTCAACAATCCAACGGTTCATCTGCATTTAAAAATATGGCGCGCGAAAAAAAAAAGATTCTTATCAAATCGTAAAACCATCAACAATTTCAACTTAGCCAACAACCAACCACTACCAACCAACCGCCAATAACAAACAAGAACAACGAGATGACCACCAAAAAGATCCTTTTCCTACACGGATATGCCCAATCTGCTTCAATATTTTCTGGTAAAACCGGTGGTTTACGCAAAACGCTAAAGAAAATAGGCTATGAAACTCAATATATCCAAGGTCCATTGAAGCTTAAAGGTGATCAACTTCATGATCCATCAACTGAAGAATTAGACTTATACGGCTGGTGGCCATACGGAATGAACGATTATGATGTCCAAGATGGTATAGATACTGTGATTAAAGAAGCTGGAAATTTAGATGAAATTGAAGGTATCGTGGGTTTTAGTCAAGGTGCTGGTTTAACTGGTGCTATTGCTACCAAATATAAAGAATTAATACCTTCTTTGAAATGGTGTATTTTCTTTAGCGGATTTAGATTAAAACCTGCAAAATTTGATCATTGGTATGAACCAAAGATTGATTTACCTACATTACATGTTATTGGAGAATTAGATACCGTTGTGGAAGAAAGTCGTTGCATTAGATTATATGATTCTTGTGAAGATGATAAAAAACAAATGTTAAAACACCAAGGTGGTCATTATGTGCCGAACAGTAAAGATTTTGTAAATAAAGTTGTTGGTTGGATACAGGCTACTGCAAATGATGCTTCTGTAGAAAAAAAGGGAGCTGATAAAAATGAAATTGATGATGATGATTTGATGGCACAAATTGATAACATGGGTAAAATTTAAATAGAAATGATAACAGACATCAGATAGATTGGAGAAATTTGTAAACTACAATTAGAGATTATAGATGCCATGAAAAGTAATATATATAATTATATGTTTTAAACAATAATATGTAAGTCTTCTAAAGAAAGTTGACAGAATGAAAAAGAATGATATTTAGTTTGAATAACAACATCCGTAATAATAGAAAGTGAAAATAAAATAAATTAAATAAATTGGGTATGTGTATGACTAGAGAATTTTAAAAAAAATATCTAAAGATTTTGAATTTAAATAATCAGGCAATTATCATGAAATATTGGAAACTCTCATGAAGTAAAATCACAAGATAAAGAATATTTCAAATTGTCGTTAGCATCCCAAATACCCCAATGTTTTTCAACATCTGAAGTACCAGAAGTGTTTGGTTTCCATGCTTCATCAAATGCTTCGAAAGCAATGACATTAATACCCCAACCTCTGATAGCACAAACAGCATCAGTCCAGAAATGTTTAGCATTGTTAACTGATGGTTGAGATTCTTCAAAAGCAGTACCCTCTGATGGCCATCCAGTTTCACCAACCCAGAAAGTAATATCGGTTTCACCTTTAGCTGTTTGGATGGTTTGTAATGCTTGCATAATATCATCAAAGAATGAATAAGAAGCATTATTTTGGGTTTGACCTTGCCAGTATGAAAAAGCATTAGCGAAAACAAAATCTGAAGCAGAAATGGCTGGACTTGAAGAACCATCAACAATGATGTTCCATGAATCAACGAAACCAACTTGCATACCTTCATAAGAGTTACCTTCAGAATCTTGAATATCTTTTAGTAAATCACGAACGGTATCAATTTTATCAGCTAATTGTTGAGCGGTCATATCTTGACGGTATAAAGTTTCGGAACCAACAGTAATAGCTTCAACAGTTGATTTTTTAATTTTTGGTAAATAAGTTTTCAAAGCATCTTGTTCAGCTTGGAAATGAGCATCATCGTTTGGCCAAACACCAAAGAAAACAGTGAAACCAGCTTCTTCAGCAGCAGGACCTAAGATTTCTAAAGTATTACAATCCGAAACAGCATAAACTCTGACTTTTGAAGTGTATGAACTTAAGATACTGAAATCGTGTTTATATTCTTCAGCTGATTTACAGTTACCATCATTATTTTTAACACCTAAGTTGAAGGCTAACTATTGATGTTTTGTTAGTATATACAAAGCCTTTAAAAATAGATCGTCCATCCACAAAGACAAATGATCCTAAAAAATCACAAATATACATACTTGACCAATGGCTTGAACTGATGAGACTGCACCTGCTAGTGCGACTAGTGTTGAGATGAAACGCATGGTACTAAATGAAAGACTAGTGACTCAAACGATATAGTTATTTCGAAAGAAAGAAGGAAGGAAGAAGAAGGAAAGTTGTTGATGAAAACAAGTTTTTGTTATGGTTTTTTTATACAAGATTTCCCAGGGCCGCCCCAGCTCGAAAACAAAAACAAACGAAAAAAACCCTTCGAAAAACCCTTTTCCGGTAGGAGCAAACAGCGCCAAATGGCTCGAAACAGAACAAGTTTCGCCATTTCAGAGCAAGATCGAATCTGGATCTTCACAAAATTGGCAAAAATGATGGGCGTTGATCTGGAGATTTCTTATTACATAGAGGGTAATAGCCAAAAAGGGACACAAAAGCGCAAAACTTGATTTGTCGTTGGCGAAAACATGAAATGTATGTACAATCAAGGGAATGAATTCAAGCCTCGAGGATTCGCAGGGTTTACAAAGGCTTGAAGAGATACGATGGGGAAGTGATCCAGATCATCATGTAAATTGGTAGACTCGATCCATGGGTATCTGATGGTCACTCCATAAACCAAGGTTGAACCCAGATCATTGGTAGGAAGCTGTTTTCAGCTCCTTTTCCTTTCACGAGCTTGTCGCTAAATTTAAACACAAGATCATTCTCAACTAAATGTTGCCAGGAGACCAACCATTTTAAGCGGGTCCAGATTCATCATTTATTTGTGCAAAAGGCAAAATTGTATCTATTTTTAGTCGTGGTGCGAAAAACCCAAATTGATTTTGACAGAGTTTGCAGAACACATTCGCGAAAAATTGAGGTTTCCCTCAATCTGAATATTCGCGGGCAGATTTTAGCCTGACGTGCATTTGATTGTTTATACTACTTCTTTTACCATAACCTTCAATCGTCTTTTGTCAGTAACCAACTAATGGCGTGTTTTTAATACCATGATTAGCACAGGCCTTTACGACTATTTATTAAATATGGTAGTCCAATTTAGAATTCTTCGATGTATTTAACGCTGGACGAAAAAACTGTTGCAGGAGTGTTGAAATTTTCAGGACATCAGTCAGAAACAAAATCAGAGAGCATTCATTATCCACAAATGCAACTGTTCAGGATTGCGAAGTTAATGGTGAAACAGAATTGGAGGGGCTAATGACAAATCCTCAACATCTACCAGTTGATTGCGATCTTTCAGCTGTAAAAAAGAGATGGTTCGACTCCTTGGCTCTATCAGACTTTTAATGTTGAAATCAAATTTGATGTTTAATATAGCTTGTATTCTTAAAAGGGGGTTTGGCGGAATAGGAAACAAGGTGGTACCCACTGTTATTTAACAAAATATTTATCTGGTAATGGTGATTTGTCACATTCTCATTTTAAAGAGGTAAAGCTAAGAATGATGGAAGATTAGACTATCTAGGACATCAAAAATTCAGAACATGGTAATTGCTGCACTCGTATTGAGGCATCAAAGTTAAAATCTTCGAAACATAAATACTCAGTAGCTTGGAAATTAGAAATTCTTTTGAAATAAGATTGTTCAAATTACAAAATCAAACAAAAACCATTAACGGTGGATTAATATATTCACTATCGATTGATGCTATTGAAATTTCATATCTAAATGGATCCAAAGTACATTATTAGAACAGAAATACTTTAGATGAATGTATTTTTTAAGAAGTACTTTTATGGCATTCGTCTATACATCAAGCCCATTTACCCAAGACAGACATCAATAACATACCACTAATCAATGAAAACATAGCAATAGTTGTCTTCAAAGCATTAGCGTGAGCTAGTTTCCCAAATAACCAATCATGTGCCCACATTTCAATCAACCCAGTCCATATCAAGACACCAGCAGAGAATGAATCAAGAGTACCTAATGCAATTAAAGTACTTGGATCATTACCATTAAATTTTGATAAGACACCAATTCCAATAGCCATACCAATTGGAGTAATTATTGAATATACAAATGCCATTAATAATTTTGAAATAATATTTGTATTTTCTAACTCTGCAACTCTTGAACCTAATGCTAAACCTTCAAACATTTGATGAAATAAAATAACAATGAATAATGTAATAAATGATGAGTCTCCTGCAACTACCAATGTTATACCAATGAGAATTGAATGGAAAATAATACCCATTTCCATCATTAAAACTGATACTTTATCCTTTGGCATTAATAATCCATGAGAATGAACATGATCCAAGTCATTATTAACATTTACATTTGTTGGATTTTTGTTTGATGAATCAGCTTCTGAATTGGAATTTGCCAATGATGGGTTTTTTTCTAATTGAGACGTTTCTTTATTCAAGAATTTGGAGGATCTCCATAGTATAGCTCTATTACCAAGATATTCAATAAAGAATGCTAAAAAGATACCAGCCATAGTAATTGCAGAACCTGTTGCTTCATATTCTAATTCTTTCATACAATCATTATTCCACATCAAACTAGCATGTGTAATTAAATGAACAAAAGCAGTTGAGATAATAACACCAGTACCAAACTGTTTTATGATAACAAATATGATACCCTCGGTGGATAAGTTAAATAATCTCTTAACTAAAATAGGTCCAAATGCACCTATTGCACTAGTTACTAATATAACAAACAATAGTCCAATTCTTAGAGGAATATCATAATCTCTGTCAACTCTTTCACAAGTTACTTCACTTTCATCACCACCAACACAATGTTCAACACCTGCATGGAAATGACAACTTCTACCACTTGAACCTGAAGAAGAAGAACTTGCAGCTTCACTACCTTCTGCAACGAATTGAACTTCATCACCATCAGGTCCTACACAAAATGTTTCCTGAGCAGAATGTGCATGACAACTAGTATAACTTACAGGACCACTAGCTGTATTTGTTGGTGCACCAATAACAGAACCTTCTTCACCTTGACCATTGATACAAAATTGTGTTGCTTCATGGTAGTGACATGATGTAATTGCGGTAGTTTGACCTGTGACTGAAGTTATTTGTTCATCATGATCATGATCATGGGAAGAGGATAATGATGATGATATAGGAATACCTGATTCACCTCTTGTACGTGTAACGCAGACAACATTATTTGAAGATCTAGGAGCTGGTGAAGATGTGGTTGTTTGCTGGGGATATATAGTCATAACAACAGAAGCTGCTTGTATAGAAGCAATAAATGCTAAAGGTGGTAGAATTGTATTGAGCTTCATCCTCTTCAGTATAAATGAATTATTTAACCTTGAATATCTGATCCTAGATTTAATATTGCGAGCACATATTGAAAACGGACATCAGTACTATTATATAGGATTAGAGATCCATTAGAACATTAACAATTTTAAACGTATTGATTATGAAATATATTCATATCACGGATACTTTCTTTTCTAACTATGCAAAGTTGTTCCAATTTTTCAACTACCATTTTTTTCCCAACTGCCAAGTAAAAGAGCACCAGAAACCAAGAATTCAGAAAAGATACCTTTCAAGTTATAAGCGTTCTTGATTGTGGGTCATGGAGTGTGTTGAAGACCATATTAATACACACATTAAGAGTAATCACAATAACTAAACATCAATCAACTTAGTATTGGATAGTCTTATATCGTTTTTTTGATATTCCTATTCATCGCGGCTTATTTTTCATTTCCCGATCGGTTTCTCCGGGATTTCAAATTGCAAAAATTATGTGTCAAAAAAAAAAAAAAAAGCTCACCAAAATTTTCAATTTTCATATTTCAAGAACTTCTTTGATTTTCATTCAAGATTCAAATTTTCAAAATTGCAACAGTACAAACCTAACTCGGACTTTTCGATAATAACACATAATCAATATGTAAGAGATGCCTCTTATTTAACCAATACGGTGAATCACCTGGAAAAGGAAGGTCATACAGTCATTGTGCCGTTGATTGATGTGAAATTGTTTCGTAAAGATGAAAGCCGTTACAATTTCCACACTACAAACTTATCTATATTCTGCTTCTCCAGATTTCGCCCAGCAAAAAAAAAGCACCTAATAGGGCTAAATACGGTGCAAAAGATGTATCCAATTATTGAAAGATGAATCCAACTCTCATGACACTTAGTGGCTTGCAAGGTTCCTTGCCTAGAGATTTTTTTTTCATGAATGCTAAGACTTATGAATGTGGTTGTATTACGAGTTTCATTAGTATATGCTGGTTCCCTGTTATTGATGGTAATAAAATGATTGGTGGTTTTAATTTCTTTCCATATGAATTATTGAAGTAACTACAACGGTGGTTTGCCAAGGGTTAAGTTAATAGTTCATTAATTATTAATTACTTGATTGAGGATTTATTGCAGTGGTAATTTATACTGAATCTTGAAAATTTTTTCATGATCATATTTGATCTAGGATGATCATTTGAGAAGTTTTGCATTCGTTTGAAGATCTATAAAACTATCAAATGTCCCACAATATTTCTAGGTTAATAATAACTTAAAGTGTTTCACTAGTATTATTAAGCATCACAAAATCAAGATGAAATTTTCTACAATCATTTTTTCATTATTATTAACTTCATTATCTTTAGCACAATCTCAATCTGATTCTAATGAACAAACATCCACGATCTGGGTTGAATCAAGTGAAACTTCTACATATTCATGGGATTCCAATTGGTATAAAGATTTCCCAATTCATTCATCATGTAATCGTACAAAATTTAATCAATTACAACAAGCTTTTAAAGAAACAAAAGAATTAGCAGCCCATGCACGTGATCATACGTTAAGATATGGTAATGAATCAAATTTTTTCATAAAATATTTTGGTAATTCACCAAGTGGTGAAGTTGTTGGATGGTTTGCAAATATTGTTGATCAAGATAAGACTGGAATTTTATTTAGATGTGATGATATTGATGAGAATTGTCATCAAGATGGTTGGGCAGGACATTGGAGAGGTGAGAATGGTAGTGATGAAACTGTAATTTGTGATTTATCATTTACTTCAAGAAAATGGTTATCACAAATGTGTTCAGAAGGTTATGAAGTTAGTACTAAAAAAAACACAGTTTATTGGGCAAGTGATTTATTACATAGAATATGGCATACAACTAAATTAGGACAAAATGTTGTTGGACATTATGCAGATACTTATGATGAAGTTTTAGAATTAGCAGAATCAAATCCTGATGAAGCAGTTAGAAATTCAGCAACGTTAAGATATTATGCATTAGATGTTTATGCTTATGATATTGCAGTTCCTGGTGAAGGATGTTCAGGTGATGAAGATGAAGATGAAGAGCATGATGATCATGATCATGATCATAGTTCTGAAAGTTCAAGTGCTAGTGGTTCTCAATCAGCAACAGCTTCAACAGAAACTGGCAGTGGTGGTTCAGAATGTCATACACATGCTGATGGTGAAACTCATTGTGTTTGAGATTTAAGAGATTCACCTTCGATAAATAATTTGTTTATATTATATATATACCTTTCTTCTAAAATTGATTATTTGTATTCCAGAACTGGATATGTTGTTTCTAAGTGGTATAAGTGGTATTAATTGTAATTGAGACATTGGAATTTATACGTGTAAGAAGACATTGACGTATGATAATATCTGACTTTCTTTTCCCTAAGTACCTGGTTCATCAATCGAACAGAAGAACAGCAAAATAAAAGTTCAAATTCTTATCAGATAGCTCTCCCACTTATTATTCCCGTATAAACCCTACAATTACACAAATTAAGTCCCAGTACTTGTTGAGTTTTATTGATAGACTTCGAACCCCCAGTGAGATGATCAGGTCGATTATGGTTTAACGAAACCTGTTGACTAATTAGATAATCGCCCAAAAGATTCTTCAGCCCTTTGAAAACTAACGATCCCGCGAGAAGATATATCTGTTGAGTAAATATTATGTGTTGATGGGTGTTAAATGGCCACTAGTTTCAATTTCTGATGGTTATAATTGTGGGTTGTGTCATTCTGTTGTGTCAGGTCGTCTCATGACAGAAATTTTTTTTTTGTAGCCTGATGATGAATTGTACGATAATTAATGTAATAGTTTCAATGTGAAAAGAAGCAAAGAATTGAACCCATAACGTAATATATGAGGAGTGACTCTAATGAGCTCATTATTTATCCTGCTGAAACAGGGATACCGGGATACTGTTATTATATTCAACTCAACGTAAATGTTTGTTATTCGTTAATCTTTAATCTGTACAAGCCCATTATTGTGGCCATGTTTGTTATAGATTTGTTATTCCAGCCAAAAGAAAAGAGCCTACGAGATTTTTATTATTCAGGAATTTGGAATTGAGTTTGAACAATAGAAAAAATGAGTAATCTCATAGCATGGAATTTTATTCTGGACTCTAGAAAAGTGTCATCTCAACAATTACTACTACCAAGTACTGTGATTGATTCAACATGTACAACAACATCTCATGAAGGAGGTGTCAATGTCCATTGCCATTGGTATGATTTGCTGCTTTCGTTAGCTCCGAGCACAGCACTTCTGCATTCTTCTACAAACATAACTCAATAGATACACACTCTTATCCAACCACTCTTGTTTCTTTTCACGGAGCACAGTGTATTCATTGTCTTCACTGTGTCCAGTGTATCCAGTGTGTCCACTGATGTTTGCGATAAGTGTGCTATAGTGTCTTCCAGCATCGCTCTCAGTGCAAACCACTTCAACGGATTGCCTCACCGGATGTGTCCGCAACCAGCCGGAGAGACGCTTTTCTTTTGGGCAGGTACAACAAAATTTTGTTGGGTCCCGTTCGCTCAGTTTGTCAAATTGTTGATCAATGAGATGGGTTTATTTAAATAGTGATGGATCCTGCGATTCAAGATGTAGTGGAATTTTATAGAGAGATAGAGATAGATATAGCTAGATTAGTTCATCCATCACATCTCAACTGCCATCATGTCAAACGATTTGGAATCTGTCGATGTGCTACAAGCAAACATCATCGCCTCTGGTACAAATAAACAAACCAGAAGAATCGTTAATGGATTTGGTGGATTAATGGGTTCAAAAGAAATTACTTCACCTCATTTTATTGAACAACAAGAAAAAGAACGTAAAGAAAAGGAAAATGTTGACAATTTATTAGCAAAAGATCGTGCTGAAAAGCAAAAATATGCAAAAAATAAACATATTTCTGAACAACCATGGACTTTACAAAATTGGCATCAACATATTAATTGGTTAAATGTTATTCTTGTTGTTTTAATTCCATCAATTGGTTTATTAAGTAGTTCAAAAGTTCCATTAAAATTAAATACTGCAATAACGGCAATTATTTTATATATCTTTGGTGGATTATCAATTACTGCTGGTTATCATAGATTATGGGCTCATAAATCTTATAATGCAAAAGCTCCAGTTCGTATTTTTTATGCTTTATTTGGTGCTGCTGCTGTGGAAGGTTCAATTAAATGGTGGGGTCATTCTCATAGAATTCATCATAGATATACTGATACTCCAAGAGATCCTTATGATGCAAGAAGAGGTTTTTGGTATTCTCATATGGGTTGGATGTTGATGAAACCAAATCCAAAACATAAAGCAAGAGCTGATATTTCTGATTTAATTGATGATTGGGTTGTTAGAGTTCAACATAGACATTATTTAGGTATAATGGTTTTCATGTCATTTATTTTACCAACTTTAATTTGTGGATATTTTTTCAATGATTATCTTGGTGGATTTATTTATGCAGGTGTTTTAAGAGCTTGTTTTATTCAACAAGCTACTTTTTGTGTTAATTCATTAGCTCATTGGATTGGTGTTCAACCTTTTGATGATAGAAGAACTCCAAGAGATCATTTCTTAACTGCTTTAGTTACATTTGGTGAAGGTTATCATAATTTCCATCATGAATTCCCAACTGATTATAGAAATGCAATTAAATGGTATCAATATGATCCAACAAAAATTGTTATTTATATCCATTCAAAATTAGGTTTAGCTTCAAATTTGAAAACTTTTTCACAAAATGCAATTGAACAAGGTTTAGTTCAACAACAACAAAAAAAATTAGATGCTCAAAGATCAAAATTAGATTGGGGTACTCCTTTATCTCAATTACCAATTTGGGATAAATCTGAATATTTTGAAAAATCAAAAGATAAAAAAGGTCTTGTAATTATAAGTGGTATTGTTCATGATGTTAGTGGTTATATTTCTGAACATCCAGGTGGTCAAGCTTTATTAAAATCTTCAATAGGTAAAGATGCAACAAAAGCTTTTAATGGTGGTGTTTATTTACATTCAAATGCTGCTCATAATTTATTAGCAACAATGAGAGTCGCTGTTATTAGAGATTCTGGTGCAACAAATAATACATTTAATCCAGATGTTGGTTTTAAAAAAACTGAATAAATCTTCATGCCATGCACACAACATAACATCAACGACCGCAACAACATATGACTTACAATTATTATTACACATTTGATTAGGATAGATACGATTACTACTGGGAGGGATTTTAAGAAAAAAAAAAGTGATGTTTATTTCAACTTATTTATATACATGTTTTACGATTTAATTTGATTATTGATTACAATAACGTTTTTAGTTTATCTTTTTTTTTTTTTTTTTGTAAACTTTTTTTTTTTT